>CM076581.1:1374644341-1374947345 GCA_034641835.2 Pinus albicaulis
GAACAACATTTTTGGTTACTACTGTTCCTTATTTTTCAAAGAAACAACATTCTTTTGTTGTTGTTGTTCCTTTTTCAAAGGAACGGCATTTTGAGTATTTTTATAGTATTTTTATTTTTGCTGTTCCTTTTTCAAAGGAACGGCATTTGCATTTTTGCGATCTATCGTCCGTTGTTGTTTCTTTTTCAAAAGGAACACCACTAGCATACTTTTGCTCTCCTTGTGAAATAGCTTATTCCTTTTGCTGATCTAAATTGAGGATGCTTCTTGCCCATATTCTTCCAAGTCTTTAAGATACAGCTATGTACTTGTGCAATGAATATAAAATCACAACATACCGAAATCCGCAAACCATAAATCGCTATAGTTATAAGGCTCTGCTTTAGTAAGAGGACAAAAGGAAGGACATACTTATTTCTTATCTTTTGTTGTCATTGTTTTACTAATTTTGCCCTGATTGGTTATCTTTATCATGCTGATCCCTTTAACCCTCTTTGATTATTATTTAGGAATAAGAGAAAAGGGCTTATATCTTCCTATTGAGATGATAAGACTTCTTCCACCATTCCTACTCTTAAGGAGTGTTGAACCACCCTTTGTGTATAAATAAGGAAAAGTACTCTATGAAAACGAAAAAAATATGTGAACAAGATATGTGAGATGTAAAATGCAGGATAGGGGGTCTCATCAAGAGCCAGCCTACCATGATCATGAGGATGGAAGTGAAGTGGCATTCCCACTATGGCCACCACACCAGGGATATGGTCCAAAAGCTATATCAAATAATCGAACCTTGGAACAGGAGGTCTCATCACGAGCCGGCCTACCCACTTTTCGCTCCTTCCTCGTGAATGGTATTATGGTTAACTGGTCACCAAGCCAGCATAATGGTCTACACTTTGACATAACAACATTCCTAAGTATACACAAAGGATCATGGTTCCAAGGGTGAAAAAACAACTCTGCCAAGGTTATGGACACCTGTCGGCAGCAGAGCATTGTTAATGGTATTGAAGTCACCTTGGTTACACCAATGGGTAAGATACTAATACTCTTTTGTTTCTTATATCCTAGGAACTAATCATATATTATTTCCCGATTTATACATCGCATGAACACTTATTACCACCAATCATGGCAAAGGAAGTGACAATGACCACTTGAGATTTGGCAAGTACGACAGATGTCCTACCCACCAGCCTCATATCATAACACAGCAGCCTCTTATGTATTACGCGATCAACTCTCCGCCTCGATTTCGGTAATTCGTTGTCTTTCTAAACATGGCATAATTCCATATGTTGTTCCTTTCTTACTCGGTTGCAGATCGGTTGCTGCTCCTTTATTTGACGGCTGGGACAGCCTATCACATTGCGGGGGGGGAGGTTAACCTCATTATTCCCTAAATTACGTGTCAGCTCACTATTCGGGAAAGATAGTGTACGACGGTATGGCATGGCTTAACGGCATGGCATTTCTATTTTTACACAAGTTGCTGTTCATAATCCATTTCTGTTGCATTGTTGCATACTCTGTGTTTTTTTTTTTCTCGAAATCTTGCGATTATCACCCTCTCTGTGTTTCAAACAGCACAAGCAGTTGCTGTTCCATTGAGAATCCACAGTGAAACCATGGGAGGAAGGGAAATTTGAAGCGAACCTTAGAAGTTGACAATCTCCGCTGCTGCCCGGGAGATCCTGGAAAGAGCAGGATGGCTGAATTATCTCAGTCGCCTGGAGGAGTCTAATGAAACAGTAGCGATGGAATTTTTGCAGAACCTGCAGGAGGACCACTCCACAGTACGGGGGAAGCGGATAGCGGTCACCGACGATATAATTGCAGAAGTTTCGAGACTACCAGCCACCGGACCAGTATGGACACTAAAGAAGGAAAGATTACAGAAGATCATGGAAATTTTCGAGGACGAAGGCCAGAGCTTGACAATTAAGGGGAAGGGAGTTCTGCCAGCAACCCTAGGAGAACCCTGGACGAAATTAGCAAGAATAGTGCAGAGCTACATCACCTGCGAGGGGAGGAAAGACGTGGTAAGACCACGACATCTTAAACTCTTAGCTTTTTTAAAGTAGAAATGCTCTGTAAATCTATCTGCACTTCTGAATTCATTACTGCATGATGCTGCATGAAGCATAAAAAAGGCACATCATGTAGAGTCATTCGTCAGTCACCATGGGTTAATACGATTAATAGTTAGTCATAGTCTCACCCAGCAGCAGAGCAGCTGGGAAGAGCTGATTGTAATGATTGAGGGGGGATTGACAGCACCATCCCCAAAACGTAAACATTCTACAAGCACACCAGAACGTCCGGCAAAACGCAGAGAATTAGTAAAACAAAAACATGTTGCTAGTGCATCAGAACGACCAAAGATACACCAGGAATCGGCAAAGCGCAAGCATACCACCGATACACCCAAACAGCCAGACAAGCCCAGAAAATCAGCCCGGTTAGCTCAGATGCGAGGAAGGCTAGAGAAGCCCAAAAAATCAGCCCGGTTAGCTCGGATGCGAGGAAGGCTAGAAAAGCTCCAGGAAAGCACCAGCCAACCAGTGGTAATTGAGGACGAGCAATCCGAAGAGGAAAATGAGGAAGAAGTTGAGCATTAAGAGGCAGAAGCTGAACAATCCAAACAGGAGGGGGAAATGGGACAACAGGAAGGTAGCCCACTACAAGACCCAGTGGGAGAAGATGAATTGGCCGCAGTCCTAGCCAATATGGGTAAGTATGGCCAACCTTCTAGTCCAGTAGACCTCCACGACAAACCCCAAGAAGAAAACACATCTAAAAAATCACATGCAGAAGAGGCAGAAAAAGGAAATCTTCCTGTTCATGATGAAGAGGAGATAAGAGATACTGAACGGGAACAATCTGTTCCCAAGACACCAGAGGAAATTCCGGAGGGAGTAGAAGCAGAAAAAGCAGTTGCCCAGGAAGAGACGGAACCAGCCAAGGTTCCTACCCCAGAACAGCCAGAGCAGAACAGCGAGGAAGCACCCCAAGAGAAAGATCCAGAAACTAGTCATGGTCCAAACCGCAGCAGACAGCCTGCTGTTCCTTCTAATGAAATGCTGGAAATTAAGAAATTGCGAAAGGACGGCAGAAATTATTGAATACAATAACCCAGCTCAGACATAAAATTAGAATTCTGAAAGCAAACCAGAGGGTAAGAAAGACCGTAGGGAAGAAAAAGAGGGCCACTTCAGTAAAATCCCGCAAGGCAAAAAGGCGAAGGACCAACAATCGCCCTGCTGTTCAAAACCCTGCTGAAAATCCAGCTGCCGTTCCAAATGATGTTGAGCAACAGAATAATATTCATGTTAAAATAGAAAGGGATGATATGAGGACCAGTGACAAGAAAATCCAGACAGAGGCACCACCCTCAGGGGTAATAAGGGTTCTGAACTCCAAACAGCATAATAAGAAAGTTCAGGTAAAACTCCCGGCCTCCACTGACCTATGGAAAAAAGATCCGAAAACAAGAACCTTGCATAAGATGATGAAGGAAGCCCAGCAAGAAGCCGAACAACTTGGAGAGAAAATGGTTCCCCGAGAGAAATATGAAGAGTTACAGCAGCAACTAAGGGACGTCAATCAATCCACAAGCCAGGCCTTTGAAGGGTGGCGAAAGGAACAAGAGGAAGTTGTAAAGGTAACCCGTAGACTAGATACTGTTATCAAGCAGATGGATACCTTGTGTTCTTTATACAATGAAATTTTAGCATGTAGGGCCCCTGCTAAAAAATATGCTTTGTTTTTATTAGAACGGTATTTACAATTAAAAATAAAAGCTGTTAAAGCAGACGTCCCTATACAAATCAACACTGTCAATGACTTTATAGACTACTGTAAACATTATGGGGTGAAGGTCCAGAGATTGTTGTGTGAACATTATTTGCATGACCTTGTGCTAGATCAGGAGACTGAGTTGAACCCTGGCCCTTTCGTTGGAGACATCCAATTACAAGCATTCATTTCATTCGGGGTTAATCAGATTAAGTGGCTCAAAGCCTATAATATTTTCTAGAGGCAGGAAAATGGCCTAGATTTACGGGTAAGGGCTGAGCCTAGGAACCCAGTGCAGTTGTGGAAATCACATAGAAACCTCATGAGGACTCCGGGTGTCATTGAAACGTTAGGACCCATGCATGAGGCACTCATTCGATAGAGTTTAGAATATTTTCTTTCCATCAAAGACCTTGCCATTGATGTAGCCAAATTTCGGTACCGAATCTCTAATCCAAACATCCAGCTCAGGGAACCATTTAAGTATGAGAATTTTGAATTAGCTACCAACCGTTTGAACCTCTATGGCGAGAGAATTTTGAAAGCAGGGCCATCCTGGTTAGGATATAGATTTCGCACTCCAATTATTTGGCACCCTTCACCCAGATATCAAGCCCTGTATGAGATGCCTGAGGGGAAAACAGGTCAGTTCTTTAACTATCTAGTCATTCATCATGGTTGTAGGCCTCTGCATGAGATTCCTTCTCCAGCCTATTCTCTCACTGCCCTGCATGTCAACTACAATGTTTTCATGAGGACATGAAACAAGGTAAGCAGAGGGGGTGTGTGGAGTACTAAAAAGGTATGCTTTTGATGATTATTTCAGTGGCTTTTTAGTAGAATTTGTAAACCTTTTTGCATCATGAATTTGGAAAATAATAAAGAATTATAACAAAAAATGTGAGAATTGATATGCAAGACTTAACCGCTGATAATTGTTATTTTCTGTAGGAAAAGGTGAAAACGAGGAGTTACCGTTCCAAAGGAAAGGACAAAGATGAGATAACTGCTGTCCCTTTGAAGGGGAACCGAATGCAAACAAGGCTAAGCAGATCAAAGCAAATCGGCCCGGAAAAGGAGGAGAAGACACCAGCTCGGCGCAAAAGAAAAGAAAAGATGAAGGATTAACAGTTTGGCGAATCCCTCAGGATCTTTGATCCTGAGGGATCGCTGCTTTATTTATCTTGTTACTTGGACATCTCCGCCGTCACCTTTATATAAAGGGACAACACTGTTAGCTTGGGAATAATAAGAAGGAGAAGACTTTTTATGTAATTTTCTGTTAAAAATCAACTTTGATCATCGATTCTCGTTGAGAACTGGTTAATTGTACTTTTCTCTTATGCATTAATGAAAACTTGGTGATTATCTCATTTCTACGTCTGGATTAACTTAAGGCGGTGTACCCTTGGAGGCTAAGGGCCCGGCCCCGGAGGACACTTGCTTCTGTATCACTACGATTTGATTTCTGCGTGGTTTGCTTATTGTTGTTATTCGGTAATCTGATATGCTTTATAAGTTGCTATTACATGCTCTGTTAAGATTAAATCATTAAGGTTTTTACAGATAGAATTGTGTATTGACTCTACATTATGTTATTGATCCTTTCAGAGTTAATTGCATGTTATTAGTCTTAACCGAATATTCTTACTGTTCTGTTACAGAGCTTTTATACTGAACATTCGTGTCATAGATTCATTTGAAGTAGTGTTCTTCATAATTTTTGGATTTAGAAATAATGCTGTCATATCCCTGTTGATTAAGATTGATCAGATTATTATTCCAGCGTGTGTGTGCGTATATGATTTACTAGTGCTGTTCCATAATTTATCAATAGTTAATGCTGTTCCATTAGTGTGTTTTTCTTGATTTTCCTTAAGAGTGAAATATTGTTATTTGATTGCAAAGAGTGCATTTGGGTTAATAGATCAAGACTCGTGAGACTTAGTTGTTCGATTGTTGTTCCATTTTAGAATTACTGTTCCATTCCAGATTTGTTGTTCAATTCTTTATTTGCTGTTCCATTTTGCTATCTGTAGTTCCATTTACTCGCATTTGTTGTTTTGGTGTGAGAGACGATCTAAGGCTATAGTGAGCTTTGGCATTCACTGTCTAGCTCCCAGACCCGTGGTCTATGCTCTAATTTCCTTTCCATCAGTTTCCAAAGGGATGGGTTATCGCTGCCGAACCCTTGACTGATAAGCTGCCTAGTTTTCTGAATGTGTGATTTATTCTTTTGAAGTAACTTAGTTATAGACAAGCATCCGTTTACTCTTGTATTTTTAAACACTGTACTACTAGCATTACTCTGACAAGTGATAGCCTCAGGCTGAGACACTCTTTGGAATAACAAAACGCTCCCGGATTGACATATTAATGTGAGGTAATTAGAGGTGAAAGAGACCCTTTTTATAGCTCTACAAATGTTTATATGATTATAACCAGAAAAACCATCCATGAGGGAAAATATCTCACTCCTGGCACTGTTGTCAATGATTTGATCGATGAAGGGAGTATGATAATTGTCCTTAGGACAGGCCTGATTTATATCATAGTATTCAACACAGACCCTAATGGTTCCCTTCTCCTTATCTACAAGAATGATATTAGATACCCATTCTATCAAGGGAATTGGATAAATGAAACGAGCTTTGAGAAGTTTCTCGACTTCACCTTTAATGGCAGTTTCTTTTCTAGGGTGCACTGGACGAAGATGCTGGTGAACAAGCTTCGAACCACGGTAAGTAGGAATTTCATGCACCACTATAATAGAGTCAATGGCAGACATTTCTTTGTAGACATGTTGGCTCCCTGTGATTTGCTAGAATGGCAAGAACAAACACTGGAGGGGCCACATCAGAACCACATTGGAATCCTATGATGTAGCCTTCCGAGATTCAGAGAGGGATCTCTCTATATAAGTGTCTTAAAATGATATATCTTTATTATTTGTTTATGATATTAGGCTAGTTATGAAGCTCTTGAGAACTTGTTGGTTTTGGTTTATTGAAAGGTCATTTGGTTGATCAAAGGTTGGATTTGATTGAGATAATGTTTCATCTGGAAGGATAGACTATGAGACAACATTAATCCATTGGGCTATGGAGTCATAAAAGGATTTAATTGTTCAACAACTCTACAAGGGTTTTCATAGGGAAAGATAACTATATTTGATGGATATCTTAGATTAGGTTGTGATATGAAACAATAATATGTTGTGAAGGCAATAAAGCTATAGTCAGTTAAGAATATTCCATCTCTACTTAAGACAAGAAAATCCTCTTAAAGTAACTGTTTGGAGCAAGCCAAAGGACAAAGAAAACCATAGACTTCTTTGGACGAACTTTTAATAAAGCAAACCTTTTAATACAAAAATATATTAACCTTAAGACTACTTTCAGGTAAGGAAAACATGCAAGATAACAATGAGAGCAGGATAAGATCAAACATAAATAATCTAATCTGCTTTTGACCAACTCTCTAGGGATATTTCAAGATAACCTTTAAAGGAAGACCAAAGGACAGGGCATACCATAGACTTCCCTGGTTTAGACTCTACTAAGCATACTCCAAAGAAAATCTTAAAAACAATATCTCAAGTTGTACTCAGAAGGTCATGGGCTAACCAACATTTCCCTGGTTATACTCTATTGAAATCATTCCTCAAAACAACATCTCAAGTTGTACTCAAAAGAAGATGGGCTCACTAACATTTCCCTGGTTATACTCTATTGAAATAATTCTTAAAATAACAAGCTAGATCAAACTAAAGGGCAACTAAGAATCCTCCAATCAGACTTTATGGAAGAAAACATAAAGATAAATATTGCAGACAGAAATAGGGTACTTTTAACAATAAATCCTAATCTAAATTTTCTATTCCTTATTAGAGAATATGGAAAACATGTGAAGCATGAGAAAAAACAATAACAGAGAGTAAAAACATCACCATTAACATAGGTCAAGGATCCTGTGAATCAGCTTGTATTAGTGATGTTCAAACTAGTTACATACTCTAGTACAGTGGGTCTTTACAGCTCAAATATTTCTCTATCGAGCCTAGTATTCCTCAACTAACTCAGTAGCTCTTTAATCTCCAAATTTAGATCAACACCCAACTTAAATCAACATTGATAATGAACTCCTCATGCAATATTTATATGAAAATGAGGAGGTGAAAATGAAACTAGGTCTTAAGTTTTTATTTATGACAGAGTTAGTGATTTTTGACCTTTGAGACCATACAAGGCCCAAGGCAGAAATATATAAAAGAGTTACTCTGAATAATAAATTATGTCTTAACTTCTGAGTCGTGTAGTTGAAATATTTGACTTTAAAGGCTTTTGTGATAACTCTGTAATAACTATTGAGATGCTTTCCAAAATATCTCTGACTATAATAACTGCTTAATGCCTTTTTGAGAGAAAACATGTTTGTAGGTGGCAGTTTGGTTGTTGGAGAAGTAAATGATGCCTTGATTTAGCTATTCGAGGCTGTCTTTGGGCCGATCTACCTTGTTTTAACCATCAGACTATGTTTAGGCCTTCGAACCTTAATTTAACTTTCATAATCTTCTTCACTATCTTTATCCTCTGTTTTTGGCTTTATGACTATCATATTTACTCATCCTTTCATCAATTGTTCTTGAAGGGCTAATATTTTGTGTTTTCTCTTTGATTTGGGATTTATATTTAATCCTTTGTCTTCCTTCATTTATTTTGTTCTCTTCTTTGATTATTTGCTTGTTCTATGTGTACGAGGCGGTCTTCATGTGTTGGAGGGTTCCTGATTGATAGATGGTCATGAATCATCATTGATTAGACCCCAAGAAAAGGCCCTCTAATATTTATAATTTGAATCATGACCCTGGATCATCATCGAAGGCCTAATTTTGCATTTTTAGATTGTCGGGATGCCTTTTGGGCATCACCACCATTAAACCTGCACCATACACAAAATTTCAATCAAAAACCTGTGAGATGGGGTTTAAACTCCATTTTTAGGGTTCATGAGGCATCTGGGGGCGATTTGCAGGGGAGGGGGGAGTGCTAAGGTAACGTTACGTATGTGGAAATAGGTGGAAGGACGAAGAAATTTGAAATTTAGCACAAGAGGAGGAAGGCGGTTTTGGAAAAAATGCAGTGGTTATGGCGTGGCTATAGGGCAGTAAGTGGTATTGGGCCAGAGAGACGCGATACCATAAAACAACCACCGTGTGTCCCAGGCGAAACCACCCATTTAGCATGGGTAAGGTTAATTAAACCCTGGCACAAAAAATCACGCGAGATGCGATCTACACCGTTAGATCTTGAGGAACGATATTGACGGTGTGGGTGGAGCCCGAAGGTGGGGTGCAAGATCGGAGGGGTCGGTAGTGGAGTATAGGTGTCAGGCGAAGATTGGAGCACGAGTTTTGAGTGGAGGGTGGGGCCGATGTGATAACATAGGAATTTTTTTGGGTAGCACGAGGTTAGGTTGTATGCAAGCTGAAGACAAGGAGTGTGAGAATCATTGGATTGGGGGTAAGGATTCTGATCAACGGCGGGGTATGTAAATGAATGTGGCGGAGCTGTTTTGAATAAGGGAAAGGGGCTTAGGGAATGGGCGGAGGAATGGTCCCGTGGGAGTAGAGGGGACCGGGGCTAAGACGAGAGGGGCTTAAGGGTAAGCAGAGGTTGTGGCTAGGGTTATGTGGGTAAAAGGGTCTAGGGCTTCAGCCAAAAAGGGGCTTAAGGGCCTGATTGTATGTAATGGGCGGGTTTGGTCATAAAACAGGGTTTTTAATGAAATTAAAGGGTCTGATAGTTTAGGACTTGGTTAAAAACATTGTAAAAGGGACTTTTACAATGTTCTTAGAGGAAAATGATGAATGAGGGGTTTCAAGAGGGTTTTTTAGGATAGGAAAGATGTGTTTTTCAAGGGGGAAAATGACTGTTAGAAGGGGAAACAAGGGGTAAATTAGGAAAGGTATGGAGGGAGGGTGAAAGTATGAGGGGAAAAACCCTGAAAATGGAGTTTTCTATAGCAGCAGGGTGGTTTTTTCAAGGCAAAGATAGGAATTTCACTGAACAACTTAGGCTTAGGATAATGAACGCAGTGATGTTTCCAAAACTGACAATATTTCATCAAAAATTGTTTTTGGAAATTTGAGATCAACACTTAGCCATCTTTGATAATAATAAAAAAAATACTGATGGCTAACAATGGCTCCACTTGGGGAAGGTAGCTCCTTGGAGGTGTCAATAATCTCAGAAAATAAATCTCTGGGAGAAGCAGACCAGTGCCTTGTTTCTGCCATTTGACAATCCTCCATTTATAACCTGATGATTTGCTGCTTTGAAGGTTTTTTCAACATCTGAGTCATAACATGATTAGTCTCAACCCAAACTTCTACCTACACAACATACTTTCCTAACATTTTTTCTTCAGTGGGTGTATTTAGACTTGGAAACCCTTGAACATCAATTTTTCTTTTTAAAACATGAAACTATCTACTTCTACCCTTATATCATCCAAGAGTTCAGATTAGAATGATAAACTCATTATTTCTCTACCTATTCTAACTATATGTCAATATTAAATTGTTTGACAGATTTTCATTCTCTAATATAAGACAGAAAATTGAAAACATAAACAAAATCAGGATTAGACAGTCTGTTTTGTTATGAGCTATGGCATTTTGTACAAGCTGCACATAGACTTTATTTGCAAAAAATTTAAAACAAAACTTTGAGGGCTTATAATCTAAAATTTGTTATGCATCCCTCTCTTTATTTGGTTCAGGTTTTGATCATTTTAGAACCATTTAACTCTTTCCTGATCTAATCTACTGATAAGCCAAGTTTACACAATTTGGAAAACCTTCATTTACTAACCTATCAGCATAAATTTGAACTTATTCAGTCATGATTGGGCTGTATGACTAAATAATACTTTCTCTTCCAAAGTAGTGGCACTTGGACTTTCACACTTTCAGAAAGTACTCTTTTTTGGTATGGGGTTGTACCTATTCTTTTCATCTCCCATCTTTTCTTCTCTTTCTTTGTTTTTGTTTTTTTAAGATCATTATTTTTTAAAACTAGAAATTAGAAAAATGCTCATAGTGCTGAGATTATTTGCATACTTATCTATCCTAATCTAACTTGGAGGCACATATTTAGCTGTTGAACTCTCTTTTCCAATACAACCAATCAAGCAGATGATTCCATGAGTGATATTTTTTAGCTTTTTGAGTGTGCTGGATGAATGAAAGGGTCACTCCCATCTTACTTGTTTTTGAACAGTAGTGCTAAAAAAATTTCTTGCACTTTGCAACAAACTTATCTCAACAAATTTTACTCCCTCTTAAAATGTCTTCAAGAAACCAGCGAAGGGATCTTGAAAGAATACCTCACTATGAGTATTTAAAAAATAGGTTTCATCCAGAACTACTCTTCCCTCCACTTTGCTAAAATTAGGACTCTTTTGGGAAATAAACTCTTCCTCTCCCTCATGAATATATGAACTGGCTGACTCATCATAGATTTCAATGTTGTCTTCTATCAATTCATTATATTTATGAGCATGAGCACTTTTGAATAATAAATCTTTCCAAGAAGGTAGTGCAATAACTCTCATGTGATTACCAACCTTTATTCCTTCATTTTGTAATTCAATGGAACTTGGTGATTGAAAATATGGATATAAGGAGTATTCCATATTCCAAATGATTACCTCAACATTTTCATAGAAGGCTCCTTATTTTCAACTTTCTCAAGAAGTTCCTCATCCTCTTCAACTTCAACATCAAAGCTGAAAGACTGTTGATTTCCAATTACATGAAAGTTATTTTTGATGGACTGAAGTGAAGTAGAGGAAAGAGTTAGAAACTCCTCACTTACTTCTAAACTCTCAAGGCTTTCCTCATCAGTGTCATAGATGGCATGTATTGGCTTATTACTTTTTCAGAGTTGATGAAATTGATTTTCCCCCACAAATCAACTACTCATGGCTCTGAAAGTTTAGCTTCTGTTTAGAGAACATCATCATCATACTGATCAAATTTTGGAAAATAATCAATGTAAGTAATGCCACCAATCAATCATATTGGATTATCAGTTTGTTTTTCTTGGAACTTATCTACAAGTTCACTTTCTGATTTATGGAAACTTGGTTAGCAGGTAAATGATTAGAAGTGTTTTGCTCATATGAAGGTTTATAGGTTGGTTGTATGTTTATAATCTGATTGATTTCCTCTTCAGTCAAAAGAAGAGGCATTTTTCTCTTTATTTGGATAGAAGTACATCAGTTATCTTTTTCTTGTGTAGGCTGATTTTGAGGCTGAATATTTTCTTAAGCCTCACCTAGAAGAGGTGGTGAATCATTACTTATGCTTGCAGAGAGATCCTGAGGATTTTCTTTTATTTCCTGATTAATTTCACTCTCAAACAACTCTTCTTGATTTTTGTGATAGCTATTTTGAGCATGAGATTCATGAGTTGCCTCTGATAGATTCTTAGGATTCCATTTTCCTTTCATAATCTGAAATGAGATAAAACATAAAGGTAGAGACTCTAAATGTGTTGACTCTTTTTTTATCTCAGATTTTGCGATTTCGATATGGTTGATTGTTTCCTTAGAGCACTGCTCCTTGTTTCTATTTTCAGCTTGCTTGTAATTATTTCTTAACAGTGAAGCACAAGGTGTAGGTAGGTAACTAGTACCTTTTTGACAACCTTCTTCATTCTCCTCTTTACAATCTTTCCCATCAAGCATATTTTGTTTGTTGTTTTTTTCTTGTAGTGGTTGAGTTTGCTCTTGCCAAGGAAACGGTATAGGTTGTTGTGAATAAGGAGAATTAGTCTCAACCTTTTACCTTTCCTCCTTCCTACCAAGTATATGCATCATTTTTCCAATTATATCTATCAATATTTCTAGCTTTTCTTCTCTGTCTATACTTGGATCCATCTTTGCTCAATTAAAAAGGTTTACTCCACCTTTTCAACCAGTTCAGAGTCTTCAACCAGCAGAGTCATTAGGTGTTTTGGGAGTTTTTGGAGCCGCGAGGTGGAGGATTTTTACTTTGTTTTAAGGACTGATTGTTGTCTGCCATAAAAAGTTAGGAACAATTCTTGGCTAACACTTGATTCATTTTGAGTTTAAAATGAGGTTTTCTGAGTTTTTGAAGTTATCTATTACTCATATCCACAGTATAGTTGCCACTATGTTGGCTCCCTATGATTTTCTAGAATGGCAAGAACAAAAACTTTCGGGGCCACATCATAACCACTTTGGAATCCTAGGATCTAGCCTTCCTCGATTCAGAGAGGGATCTCTCTATATAACTATCTTAAAATGATATATCTTTATGCTTTTTTTTATGATATTAGGATAGTTATGAATCTATTGAGAACTTGTTGGTTTTGGTTGATTGAAAGGTCATTTGGTAGATCAAAGGTTGGAGTTGATTCATAGAATGTTTCAGCTAGAAGGATAGACTATGAGACAACATTAATCCATTGGGTATGGATTCATAAAATGATTTAATTTTTCAACAACTCTACAAGGGTTTTCATATGGCAAGCTAACTATATTTGATGGATATCTTAGATTAGGTTGTGATATGAACCAATAATATGTTGTGAAGGAAACAAAGATATAGTCAGTTAAGAATCTTCAAGCTCTACTTAAGACAAGAAAAGCCTTTTAAGGTAATTGTTTGGATCAAGCCAAACGACAAGGAAAACCATAGACTTCTTTGGAAAAACGTTTAATAAAGAAAACCTTTTAAGACAACAATCTAGTAATCTTAAGACTACTTTCAGGTAAGGAAAACATGCAAGATAACAATGAGAGCAAGCTAAGATCAAACAGAAATAATCTAATCTGCTTTTGACCAACTCTCTAGGGATATTTCAAGGTAACCTTTAAAGGAAGACCAAAGGACAGGGCATACCATAGACTTCCCTGGTTTAGACTCTACTAAGCATACTCCAAAGAAGATATTAAAAACAATATCTCAAGTTGTACTCAGAAGTTCTTGGGCTCACCAACATCTCAAGTTGTACTCAGAAGGAGATGGGCTCACTAACATTTCCCTGGTAATACTCTATTTAAATAATTCTTAAAATAACAAGCTAGATAAAACTGAAGGGGAACTAAGAATCCTCCAATTATATTTTGTGGAAGAAAACATAAAGATAAATATTGAAGACAGAAATAGGGTACTTTTAACAATAAATCCTAATATAAATTTTCTGTTCTTTATCAGAAAATATGGAAAACATGTGAAACATGAGAAAAAACAATAATAAACAGGAAAAACATCACCATTAACATAGATCAAGGATCCTATGAATCAGCTTGTATTATTGATGTTCAAACCAGTTACGTACTCCAGTAGAGTGGGTCTTTACATCTCAAAGCTTTCTCTATCCAGCCTAGTATTTCTCAACTAACTCAGCATCTCTTTAATCTCCAAAATTAGCTTAGCACCCAACTTCAATCAACATTGATAATGATTTCCTCATGGAATATTTATATGGAAATGAGGTGGTGAAAATGAAACTAGGTATTAAGTGTTTAGTTATGACAGAGTTAATGATTTTTGACCTTTGAGACCATGCAAGGCCCAAGGAAAAAATATCTGAAAGAGTTACTCTGAATAATAAATTATCTCTTAACTTCTCAGTTGTGTATTTGAAATATTTGACTTTCAAGGCTTTTGTGATAACTCTGTAATAATTATTGAGCTGCTTTCCATAATATCTCTGACTGTAATAACTGCTTAATGCCTTTTTGAGAGAAAACATGTTTGTAGGTGGAATTTTGCTTGTTGGAGAAGTAAATGATCCCTTGATTTAGCCATTCTAGGCTGTCTTTGGGCCGATCTACCTTTTTTTAACCATCAGACTCTATTTAGGCCTTTGAACCTTAATTTAACTTTCATAATATTCCTCACTGTCTTTATCCTCTATTTTTGGCTTCATGACTGTCTTATTTACTCATCCTTTAATCAACTGTTCTTTAATGGCTAATCTTCTATATTTTCTCTTTGATTTGGGATTTAGCTTTAATCCTTTGGATTCCTTCATTTCTTTTGTTCTCTTCTCTGATTTTTTTCTTGTTCTGTGTGTAGGAGGTGGTCTTCATTTGTTGGACGGTTCCTGATCGATAGATGGTCACGAGTCATCATCAAGCAGACCCCAAGAAAATGGCCTCTGATCTTTATAATTAGAAACATGACCCTGGACCATCATCTAGGGACTAATTTTGTCCTTTTAGACTGTCGGGATGCCTTTCGGGCATCACCACCATTAATCCTACAACATACACAAACTGTCAATTAAAAACCTACAAGATGGGGTTTAAAATCCATTTTCAGGGTTCATGAGGCGTCTGGGGGCGATCTGCATGGGAGGGGGGAGCACTGAAGGAAGGTTCCGTATGTGGAACTAGGTGGAACGATGAAGAAATTTTAAATTTAGCACAGGAGGAGGAAGGTGGTTTTGGAAAAACAACGATGGTTTTTCATGCGGCTATAGGGTGGTAAGTGGTACTGGGCCAGAGAGACGCGATACCATAGAGCGGTCAGCACGTGTCTTGAGCAAAACCATCCATTTCGCATGAGTAAGGTTCGTTAAACCCTGATGCAAAAAATTGTGTGATGTGCAATCTACACCGTCAGATCTCAAGGAGCGAGATCGATGGTGCGGGTGGAGCCCAAAGGTGGGGTGCATGTTCGGAGGGGTGGGTAGGGGAGTAGAGGTGTTGGGGGAAGATTGGAGCATGAGATTTGAGTGGAGGGTGGGGCCGATGTGATGACGTGGGCATCTTTTTGGGTAGCATAGGGTTAGGTTGTATGCGAGGTTAAGACAGGGACTGCGAGAATCGTTGGATCGGGGGTAATGATTCCGATCAACAGTGGAGATGGCCTATTGAAAAGGTGAAGCGAGGTATGTAAATGAATGTGGCAGAGGTGTTTTGAATAAGGGAAAGTGGCTTAGGGAATTGGCGGAGGAATGGTCCCGTGGGAGTAGAGGGGACCGACACTAAGATGAGAGGGGTTTAAGGGTAAGAGGAGGTCGTGGCTTGGGTTATGTGGGTAAAATGGGCTAGGGCTTAAGCCGAAAAGGGGCCTAAGGGTTTGATTATATGTAATGGGTGGGTTTGGTCATAAAGCAGGTTTTTTAATGAAATTAAAGGGTCTGATAGTTTAGGACTTGGTTAAAAACATTGTAAAAGGGACTTTTACAATGTTCCTAGAGGATAATGATGAATGAGGGGTTTCAAGAGGGTTTTTTAGGAAGGTACAGATGGGTTTTTCAAGGGGAAAAATTACTGTTAGAAGGGGAAACAAGGGGTAAATGAGGAAAGGTACGGAGGGAGGGTGAAAAAATGAGGGGAAAAACCCTAAAAATTGAGTTTTTTGTAGCAACAGGGTGGTTTTTTCAAGGCAAAGATAGGTATTTTAGTGAACAACTTAGGCTTAGGATAATGAACACAGTGAGGTTTCCAAAACTCACAATATTTCATAAAAAATTGTTTTTGGAAATTTGAGGTCAACACTTAACCATCTTTGATAATAATAAAATTTACTGATGGCTAACAGTGGCTCCAGTTGGGGAAGGCAGCTCCTTGGAGGTGTCAATAATCTCAGAAAATAAATCTCTGGGAGAAGAAGACCAGTGCCTTGTTTTTTCCTTTTGAAAATCCTCCCTTTATAAGTTGATGATTTGCTGCTTTGAAGGTTTTTTCAACATCTCAATCATAACATGATTAGTCTCAACCCAAAATTCTACCTACACAACATATTTTCCTAACATTTTTTCTTCAATGGGTGCATTTAGACATGGAAACCCTTGAACGTTAATTTTTATTTTGAAAATAGGAAACTATCTACTTCTACCCTTATATCATCCAAGAGTTCAGATTAGACTGATGAACTCATTATTTCTCTACCTATTCTAAATATCTGTCAAGATTAAACTGTTTGACATATTTTCATTCTCTAATCTAAGACAAAAAATTGAAAACATAAACAAAATCAGGATTAGACAGTCTGATTTGTTATGAGCTATGACATTTTGTACAAGTTGCACATAGACTTTATTTGCAGAAAATTTAAAACAAAACTTTGAGGGCTTATAATATGAAATTTGTTATGCATCCCTCTCTTTCTTTGGTTTAGGTTTTGATCATTTTAGAACCATTTAACACTTTCCTGATCTAATCTATGGATAATCCAAGTTTACATAGTTTGGAAAACCTTCATTTACTAACCTATCAGCATAAATTTAAACTTATTCAGTCATGATTGGGCTGTATGACTGAATAATACTTTCTCTTCCAAAGAAGTGGCACTTGGACTTGCACAATTTCAGAAAGTACTCTTTTTTGGTATGGGGCTGTACCTATTCTTCTCATCTTCCCTATTTTCTTCTTTTTCTTTGTTTTTGTGTTTTTAAGATCAATATTTTTTAAAACTAGAAATTATAAAAATGCTCATAGTGTTGAGCTTATTTGCATACCTCTCTATCCTAATATAACTTGGAGGCACATATTTAGCTGTTGAACTCTCTTTTCCAATACAACCAATCAAGAATATGATTCCATCAATGATAATTTTTTAGCTTTTTGAGTGCGTTGGATGAATGAAAGGGCCACTCCCATCTTACCTGTTTTTGAATAGTAGTGCTAAAATTTTTTCTTGCACTTTGCAACAAACTTCTCTCAACAAATTTTACTCCCTATTCAAATGTCTTCAAGAAAACAACAAAGGGATCTTGAAACAATGCTTGGCTATGAGTATTTAAAAAATAGGTTTCATCCAGGACTACTCTTTCCTCCACTTTGTTTAAATTAGGACTCTTTTGGGAAAGAAACTCTTCCTCTCCCTCGTGAATATATGAACCGACCAACTCATCATAGATTGCAGTGTTGTCTTCTATCAAGTCATTATATTTATAAGCAGGAGAAATTTTGAATAATAAATATTTCCAAGAAGGTAGCACGACAACTGTCATGTGATTGCCAACCTTTATGCCTTCATTTTGTAATTCAATGGAGCTTGGTGATTGCAAAACTGGATATAAGGAGTATTCCATGTTCCAACTGATTACCTTAACATTTTCAGGAGAAGGCTCCTTATTTTCAACTTGCTCGATAATTTCCTCATCCTCTTTAACTTCAACATCAAAGATGAAAGACTGCTAATTTCCAATTACATGAAAGTTATTTCTGATGGACTGAAGTGAAGTACAATAAAGAGTCAGAGACTCCTCACATAGTTCTAAACTCTCAAGGATTTCCTCATCAGTGTCATAGAAGGAATGTATTGGCTTATTACTTTTTCGGAGTTGATGAAATTGATTTTCCTCCCACAAATCAACTACTGATGGCTCTGCAAGGTTAGCTTCTATTTGCAGAACATCATCATCAGACTTATCAAATTTTTGAAAATCATCAATGTAAGTAATGCCACCAATTAAACATATTGGATTATCAGTTTGTTTTTCTTTGAATTGATCTACAAGTTCACTTTCGGATTTATGGAAACTAGGGTTAGAAGGTAAATTAATAGAAGTGTTTTTCTCAAATGAACATTTAGAGGTTGGCTGCATGTTTATAATTTGATTGATTTCCTATTCATTCAAAAGAGGAGGAATTTTTCTCTTTATTTGGATAGAAGTACAATAGTTATCTTTCTTGTGTAGGCTAATTTTGAGGCTGAATGTTTTCTTGAGCCTCACCTAGAAGAGGTGGTGAATCATTACTTATGCTTGCAGAGATATCCTGAGGATTTTATTTTATTTCCTGATTAATTTCAATCTCAAACAACTCTTCTTGATTTTTGTGATATTTATTTTGAGCATGAGATTCATGAGTTTCCTCTGATAGATTCTCAGGATGCCATTTTCCTTTCATAATCTAAAATGAGTTAAAACATAAAGGTAGAGATTGAATCTTTTTTTATTTTAGATTTTGTGATTTTGAGATGGTTGATTGTTTCCTCAGAGAACTTCTCTCTATTTCTATTTGCAGCTTGCTTGTAATGCTTTCTTAACAGTGAAGTACAAGGTGTAGGTAGGTAACTAGTACCTTTTTGAAAACCTTCTTCATTCTCCTCTTTGTAATATTTCTCATCAAGAATATTTTGTTTTTTTTTTTTGTCCTATAGTGGTTGAGTTTGTTCTTGCCAAGGAAAAGGTATAGGTTGTTTTGAATAAGGATCATTAGTCTCAAACTTGTACCTTTCCTCCTTCCTACCAAGTATATGCATGATTTTGCCAATTATATCTATCAATATTTATAGCTTTGCTACTCTGTCTACACTTGGATCCATCTTTGTTTAATTAAAAAGCTTTACTGCATCTTTTCAACCACTTCAGAGTATTCTATCAGTGGAGTCATTAGGTCTTTGGGGAGTTGTGGAGCCTCTAGGTGGAGGGTTTTTACTTTGTTTTAAGGACTGATTGTTTTCCGCCATTAGCAATCAGGAACCATTCTTGGCTAACACTTGATTCATTTTGAGTTTAAAATGAGGTTTTCTAAGTTTTTGAAGTTATATATTACTCATATCCCTAGTATGGTCGCCACTAGGTTAGCTCCCTGTGATTTGCTAGAATGGCAAGAACAAACATTGCAAGGGCCACATCAGAACCACTTTAGGAATCCTAGGATCTATCCTTCTTGTATTCAAAGAGGGATCTCTCTATAAAGTGTCTTAAAATTATATATCTTTATTATTTTTTTATGATATTAGGCTAGTTGTGAAGCTCTTGAGAACTTGCTGGTTTTGGTTGATTGAAAGGTCATTTGGTAGATCAAAGGTTGGAATTGATTGAGAACATTTTAGTTGGAATGATAGACTATGAGACAACATTAATCCATTGGGCTATGGATTCATAAAAGGATTTAATTGTTCAAAAACTCTACAAGGGTTTTCATAGGGAAATCTAACTATATTTTATGGATCTCTTAGATTAGGTTGTGATATGAAACAATAATATGTTGTGAAGGAAGCAAAGCTATATTCAGTTAAGAATCTTCTAGCTCTACTTAAGACAAGAAAATCCTTTTACGGTAACTATTTAGAGCAATCCAAAGGACAGGGAAAACCATAGAATTATTTGGACAAACTTTTAATAAATAAAACCTTTTAAGACAATAATCCAGTAATGTTAAGACTAGTTTTAGATAAGGAAAACATGCAAGATAACAATGAGAGAAACCTACGATCAAACAGAAATAATCTAATCTTATTTTGACCAACTCTTTAGGGATCTTTCAAAGAAACCATTAAAGGAAAACCAGAGGACAGGTCATACCATAGACTTCCCTAGTTTAGACTCTACTAAACATACTCCAAAGAAGATCTTAAAAACAATATCTCAAGTTTTACTCAGAAGGTCATGGGCTCACCAACATCTCCCTAGTTATACTCTATTGAAATAATTCCTCAAAACAACATCTCAAGTTGTACTCAGAAAGAGATGGGCTCACTAACATTTCCCTGGTTATACTCTATTGAAATCATTCTTAAAATAACAAGCTAGATAAATCTAAAGGGAAACTAAGAATCTCCAATTACATTTTGCGGAAGAAAACATAAAGAGAAATATTGCAGAAAAAAACAGGGTTCTTTTAACAGTAAATCCTAATCTAAATTTTTTTTCTTTATCACAGAATATGGAAAACATGTGAAAAATGATAAAAAACAATAATAGAGAGGAAAAACATCACCATTAACAGAGATAAAGGATCCTATGAATCATCTTGTATTATTGATGTTCAAACTAGTTACATACTCTAGTACAGTGAGTCTTTATAGCTAAAAGCTTTCTTTGTCCAGCCTAGTATTACTTAACTAACTCAACAACTCTTTAATCTCCAAATTTAGCTCAACATCCAACTTCAATCAACATTTATAATGAAGTCCTCATGCAATATTTATATGCAAATGAGGAGGTGAAAATGAAATTAGGTCTTAAGTGTTTATTTATGACAGAGTTAATGATTTTTGACCTTTGAGACCATGCAAGGCCCAAGGCAAAAAGATCTGAAAGATTTACTCCAAATAATAAATTATGTCTTAACTTTTGAGTTGTGTACTTCAAATATTTGACTTTAAAGGCTTTTGCGATAAATTTGTAATAACTATTGAGCTGCTTTCCAAAATATCTCTAACTGTAATAACTGCTTAATGCCTTTTTGAGAGAAAACATGTTTGTAGGTGGAAGTTTGGCTATTGGAGAAGTAAATGATCCCTTGATTTAGCCATTCGAGGCTTTCTTTGGGCCAATCTGCCTTGTTTTAACCATCAAACTTTGTTTAGGCCTTTGAACCTTAATCTAACTTTCGTAATCTTCTTCACTATCTTTATCCTCTGTTTTTGGCTTTATGACTATCTTATTTAGTCATCCTTTAATCAACTGTTCTTTAAGGGTTAATATTCTATGTTTTCTCTTTGATTTTGGATTTAGCTTTAATCCTGCGGCTTCCTTCATTTCTTTTGTTCTCTTCTCTGATTTTTTTATTTTTCTGTGTGTAGGAGGCAGTCTTCATGTGTTGGAGAGTTCCTGATCGATAGATGGTCATGATTCATCATCGATCAGACCCTAATAAAATTCCCTCTGATATTTATAATTTGAATCATGACCCTAGATCGTCATCCAGGACCTAATTTTGTCTTTTTAGACTATCGGGATGCCTTTCGGGCATCACCACCATTAAACGTGCACCATACACAAACTTTCAATTAAAAACCTGCGGGATGGGGTTTAAATTGCATTTTCAGGGATCATGAGGCATCTGGAGGTGATTTTTAGGGGAGGGGGGAGCACTGAGGAAATTTTTTGTATGCGGAACTAGGTGGAAGGATGAAGAAATTTGAAATTTAGCACGGGAGGAGGAAGACGGTTTTGGAAAAACCGCTGTGGTTTATCGTACGACTATAGGGCGATAAGTGGTATTGGGCCAGAGGCACATGATACCATAGAGCAGTCGCCGCGTGTCCCAGGAAAAACCACCCATTTCGCGTGGGTAAGGGTCGTTAAACCCTGGCGCAAAATATCGCGCGATATGGGATCTACACCATTAGATATCGAGGAGCGAGATCAACAGTGCTGGTGGAGCCCTAAGGTGGGGTGCAAGTTTAGAGGGGTGGGTAGTGGAGTATAGGTGTCTGGAAAATATTGGAGTGCGATTTTTGAGTGGAGGGTGGGGCCGATGTGATGACGTGGGCATTTTATCGGGTAGCGCGGGCTTAGTTTGTATGCGGGGTTAAGACAAAGAGTGTGAGAAACATTGGATCAGGGGTAAGGATTCCAATCAATGGTGGAGATGGCCTGTTGAAAAGGTGATTTTGGGTATGTAAATGAATGTGGCATAGGTGTTTTGAATAAGGGAAAGGATCTTAGGGAGTGGGTGGGGGAATGGTCCCGTGGGAGTAGAGGGGACCAGGGCTAAGATGAGAGGGGCTTGAGGGTAAGCAGAGGTCGTGTCTAGGGTTATGTGGGTAAAATGGGCCAGGGCTTAAGCCAAAAAGGGGATTAAGGGCCTGATTTTATGTAATGGGCAGGTTTGGTCATAAAACAGGGTTTTTAATGAAATTAAAGTGTTTTATAGTTTAGGACTTGGTTAAAAACATTGTAAAAGGGACTTTTACAATGCTCTAAGAGGAAAATGATGAATGAGGGGTTTCAAGAGGGTTTTTTAGGAAGGGAAAGATGGGTTTTTCAAGGGGGGTAATGACTGTTAGAAGGGGAAACAAGGGGTAAATGAGGAAAGGTATCGAGAGAGGGTGAAAGAATGAGGGGAAAAACCCTGAAAATGGAATTTTCTATAGCAGTAGGGTGGTTTTTTGAAGGCAAAGATAGGCATTTCAGTGAACAACTTAGGCTTAGGATAATGAATGTAGTGAGGTTTCCAAAAATCACAATATTTCATAAAATTTTGTTTTTGAAAATTTTAGATCAACACTTAGCCATATTTGATAATAAAAAAATTTACTGGTGGATAACAGGACCATGCAAAGACATCGTGGAATTCACGAAAAAGGCTAGTATAAACTTGGAATTCATCTGAAGAACAATTGACCCCAACATGGAAGTGTCTCGATGATTCCTGGTTTCACAGAAATGTCAATAGGCATCGTCTGTGTAATATTACTCAAGTTTCCCTCCATAAAAACTTCATGTGTCAGGATAGGTGTTTGAAGCGGAGGAGAAGGAACTTGAGATGCAAATCACTCAAGATATGTATACATGGCCCCAAGGCCAGGCATGAACAAGGAACGATGATGACCATCATCCCACAGTAGGTCTTCGAGAAACATGGTTTCCACGATGGCTTCATCGAAAGGGAAAAATTCTTTCAAAGGATCAGGCGAATCTGAATCGCCAAGCCAGGGGGATTGAGAATAATCGTCAAGATACATGCTCAAAGGAGCACCATATGAAGGTGGAGCATCCGATGTGGTAATTATTTCACAATAATCAATTTCAATCAGACTCAAACGCATCGAATCCCCAAACAAATCGATCTGTTCAGGTGAAGGGATAATCCATGGGTCATCAGACCGGGAGATTATATTAGCTTGAATAGTCTTTGGTGGAGGAAGGGGAAAAATACCCATGAGGGCAGGTTCTTTGAAGAGACCTGGCCCCATGCTCTCGTAGGGAGTAGGGATATTATATCACATATGGAACATTGTTCTCAGAAAAAGAGGTGAAGAAAGACAATTGATCGAGAGTAACAATATTTTCCTCGTGTGGAAATTTTATAACACGGAAGATGGCGGATGGAACGCAAAGCATAGTGTGAGTCCAACTATGACTGAGTAGAAGATTGTAATTGAGCTTGGCATCAACTAATTCTACTTCAACATTGACTATCTTCCCTTTCAACGTAATCGGAAAAATAGAGATAACACCCGAAGGTTTTGATTCCCTTCCATCAAATGCTTCAAGGCAATTTGGTGATGAATTCAGGACCAGAGAGCTAATGGCCTTCCAGTAAGAAGATGACATGACACAGGCTGATGCACCTTCATCCACAATAGATCGATGGATGTAGAGACCATTAATAAAAACTTGTATAATGAGCGCAATCTGGTGCGGAAGTCATGGAATGAAATTCTCTAAATCGAAAGCGAGAAGGCTAGTATCAACAAGATCGATCCCGTCGATCGTAGATAATAAAGATTTCCAATGAGACGAACAACTCAGAAGTAGTTCTAACATGGACATCGTGGACAGAACTTGAGCCAAATCCTCAACAATACTATAATATTGAGCGGCATGAGCATTCCAATTTTAAGAAGACTTACGGAGTACACCTTTGGAAGGTGGCCATACAATGGGTTCAACACTGGGATTTTCAATCTCAAGAGGGCCAGAGATAGGCAAAGGAGGAAGACCATCAGCGATCTCTTTCCTTGCTGCCTAACACAATCCAGTATAATCTTTTGATCGATTAGCAATAGATATGGCGTCAGAATCGTTCATCATGAACACCTGAGAGCCAAATGGGGCAAAGGACTAAGGTTGCTCTACCATCTGTGTTTCTTGAGATGGGAAAGGTTCTTTGAGAATAGCAGGAGTTCCCTGTGTACCTTTCAGCAATCTACTTACTTCGGTGCATCTACGACAGTCCTTGGTGTAGTGCTCATCATAACAAATAAAACAAGGGTACTTCGGCTTGTGCTGTGAACCATCATCAGCACGAGATTTGGACGAATCTAGTTTCATGGTATCGGCTTTGGCCTTACCTTTACCCTTATTTTTCCCTTTAGAATTTTTATCCATAGGATTGACTTGAACGACATTGACTTCCGAGGTTTTACCAGGATTCAGAGTAGACTGAGGAGAAATATCATTGGAAGAATTATACTTTTACGTCCCAACGTTTGAAGGAGGAGACTTATGAGAAGTCTGAGACATAGAAACAATAATATTGTCGACAGATGGGGTTTTTAGTACTTTAGAAGTTCCAGGTTGAGGGGCATCAAGAAAAATATCATACAATGTGCCCGATTGAGAGTACACGAGATCAAGGTACTGGGCACGAGTAATGGCCTGTTCCTCGGTTACACATGCCCCCATCACTATGTATTTCACAATCTGATAGAAAAAGGAGGTAGTGAACTAATTAGTGAGAAGTTGATCAGGAATCTTAAACTTGATAAAGTGACGATGATGTATCCATTCATGAATATGGTCCGAGATATGAGTAGCCCGGTCCTGTTTCAAGGAGATGCTTCCCGGTTTCATAGTGAACTGGTAACTAAAAATGAGTAAGGAATGCCATGGCGAGAGAGTTGAAATCTTGGAAGATACCCCGAGATAGCTCAATGTAACACTTTGCAACGACACCAGTAAGAGTCCATTTGAATTTACATAGTCAAATGGAATCATCAACCCAAGAGTTAGAGGAACACCACAATCGGTAAGTCACAACATGCGCTTTGGGGTCTTCTCCAGACTTTCCCTCAAACTTAGGACAATCACCAGGAATATTAGTCGGAACCGTAGCCCAATATAGGTTATGAAGAATAGTATTTTTCGTTAACTTTGACACATCCGGTAACTCCAACGTAGCAGGAAATGGTAACTAAGGGTTAAAAGCAATAGAAGGCCTCTGATAAGGACCCGTGCTCACATTCCATCCAGTCTGAGAAAAATTCAGCCCCTAGATGTTTTGTCCCAGAGGATTTTGACCATAAGGAGTATAAGCCATATAATTCTACTGATACTGGGGTTGAGGACCAGGATAATGATTCTGAGTATACCATTGAGGTCCTTGCTCTGCAACATAAGAAGTTTGTGGCGAAACATAATCATGGCCTTGCGGTTGATTATACAACAATTGAGATTGAGGGTGATAAGTAAAACCTTGAGGAACACTATATACCGGTTGATATTGACCGTGAGGGTAATAAGGGCTTGGGTTTGAGTAGGTTTCTGAAAATTAGGACTGTGTTGAGTTGGGTAAACAGATGGAACCCGCTATTGAGCAGGTTGAGCTGGTTGCTGAAAAAAAGGACCCTGGTAAGATGGATAAACAGGGGGAACTGATTGTTGAGCAGGTTGAACCGACTATGGAGAAGATTAAAGCGGCTATTGAGTAGGCTACCCCTGCAACGCAGGTTGGCCTGGATACTGAGGGCCATCGAGTTTTCCTTGCGGAGTAGGATGGCCCGATGGATGTGATGGACCATGTTGTCCCTAAGTACCAGGCTGACCCAGAGCAAGACCATAGGTTTGTCCTTGTTTCCCAATGTTCAGACCAGTTTGAACATGTGGTCTTTGTTGTTGTACAAAAGGTTGTCCCTGTGACGTGTTAGCCCCTCATAAATTCCTTGACAAGCAAGCAAGGGGCTAGATTGTTTTATGAGCCTTCAAGGAATGCATTTCCCTTGAAAACACATCATCCTTGAAGCCTTTTTGTGTTCCCTACCTTTGAATGTTACCTTCTACTGTTATGGTATCAATGAGCCTTACTGATGAAGAATTATGCTCCAAAAGGCCATTATCTGCCCCCTGTACCTCTGCAGAATGCCTCATTTTATCCATTTTTCCCTTTTTTCAAAAGTCCCCCTTACACTCCTAAATCTCCCCAAAATCCTCATGAAATCCTACCCTTACCCTTTGTTTCCTCAAATCTCCCCTCTATCTCCCTATCGTTACCCTCCTTAGGCTTTGAAACGCATTAAAATGGGTTAAAAACCCACTTTCCGACCTTATAATAGGCCTAATTCCCCTTTCCGCTAGCCCCTCAGCCTTTCTTCCACGAGACCTGGGTGCTGAAGCCGAGCGTTGGTCTGAAAGGCGCTTACCCCTGCAGAGACACTTCTCTATCCATAGGTCAAACCTTTGGTGCCTCCGCAATTGACTCCTCGGGCTGTGGGAAGACTCAAACGAGTGGCTGTGATTCATTGTAGGGGAACACACCAAGTTCTCCTGTTTGTACCCCTTGGTCCCCCGCATGTCGTCATCTCTCAGATCTCCGACCGCGCAATCTCCGTCCAGTTAACCACAAATCAGCGGTCCACAGTTCATCCATATCAGGTGCGTTTTCAACCGTTGATTTGTACAAATCCGACGGTGCGGAATCTGCCCATCCCGGTGGTCGCCGCCCGCTTTCACTATTCAAAAACCATCTGGTTTCCATCGCACTGTCGTTCGGGGGTAGGCGGTATTTTCTGATCGGCCAGTGATTCCATACATCGCGTGACACACGTCCCCTGTAACTTTTTCAAAACTGCCATCCTCGCGCGTTAACCGCCATCCATCACGCATTATTGTTCAGACGCAGATGCCCAGCGATATTGCCGTGGACCGTCCGATCTAGGGCGGGCCATCCAACATCTATCACTCATCGAAGATGCACGATAGTTAACTCAGGTGTACACGTGATAACCCAGAGTACGGCACGCCATCCATTTAATCTCCACTAACCATCTGATCTGCAGATCGACAACCCAGATTCAATCACCCTTTGTAGTTTTCCACTGTCGATCTCCTCCCAAGATTGGACAATCCACATTCAATTACCCCCGTTGTTGACTATTTCGCCATCGCCCGGTCCTCCACGTCATTCTTCCACATGTCTCCTCCGTACATTCATCCACCCCCGTGACATATATCCATTCCAAGGTCAAATTTCATTGCTTTTACGTTAAATTGTCTGCTCCGACGTCTTTCCATGCAGTTCCCGCTGTGCCACGTTTTCCCCCACAGTAGCCTCTGCATTCATTATCTTCATCCACACGATGCTACTATGGTCACAGTCATCCATACCACCTCCCCAGTCATGTATTTCATAACTTGTTCGTGTATTTTGCAGGGTTTGAGGCGGTGAAAGCCGCTATTATTTGCACACACTATCACAGTAACCAGAAAACGCCGGAGAAGTCCGCGTGCAGAGGCAGAAATCATGAAGGAAAGGTCGAGGCGGTCTTATGACAGGACTTACATTAAAAGAGCAGAGTTTAACTCTGAGAAAATGTCCCGGCGCCATTAATCCACAGATTTCACAGTCAAAGATATAAATGGAGTAGCCGAGAGGTGAAGGCACACAAATGAAGATATGTAAGCCTTATGTTCAGAAATTTGGAAGGCAAGGCACCAGATTGAAGACCGATGGATCACGCAGAAGGTATAGCATGAAAAATCAGTGTGTCAGGGTTTCTACAGCAGCAGAATGTTTTTCCTCCATAAAGGACAAAGCGCCCATGCACTTTTTATTCTACACCATGTCCCTAAATGAAGTTCCACCCTGACAACAGTCTGAAGCTACCAATGCATTTGTTTCATAAGTATGGCAGACTCGTCAGTCATTTATTCACATTTTTTTATACACCAAAGGTACTACAGATTTTTGCAGCCAAGTACATCATGACCATACCAGAGTAAATGGAAGCCGAAGAAGATCACTCTTTCATCCAAGACCTGCCAGAGATTAATGCATAAGATTTAATACAGAGTGGCCTTCGGCCTTTTTTCCTCTCTTGAAGTTTTAATGCTGCAATTAGTTTTCACCTACCTCCTCAGCTCATCTTTTTGCTATAAAACTCATGAGAAAACATTCTAAAGGTTGTTGATCAGTTATCAGTGAACTGAAAGTAGTTTCTTCTGAGACACAGTCTCTGTGTAAAGTGTAATATAGGTTGAAGGAAATATTTTCAGACTGAGTATTCAACTATTTTCAGTCTGAGTATTCAGACTGAGTATTCATTTCATTTTGTTATTTAAGGTGAAATGCACTCAATTATTCCCCAGTGGAGTCACCATTATTCTAGTGGCTTGCATCAGAAAACCTGTACTCCTATGAAGAAACTGCTGGAACAAGAAGCTCATGTTGTATCTCCCACCCTTAAAGAAGCTTCAAGTAGCCATGAGCCCATTGTTACAACACCTACACCTACAAAGGTCATAGAAAGATATAAGCCTCTGGTTTTACCTCTTATCTTCCAACTCCTTCCTTCAGAACTTATAAACCAGCTGCCTCATTTTGATGGAGAGAATAAAGGGGCCACTGCTGAAGAACATGTTCAAAAACTTGAGGATTTACTTGAGTTGTATGAAATAGAAGAAGATGATGTGTGCATTAGAATGTTTGCCTTGTCATTACAAGGAAATGTTAAGAGTTGGCTCAAAGGCCTTCCAGTGGCAGGCATTTTCATCTTTCATCAATTTTCTCAAGTTTTACTTGATAGATGGGCAGCCTCGAAGAATGCTTTCCTCATCCTAAAAGAATATTAGAATTTGAGAAGGCAGCGAGGAGAGACAGTGCAGAATTTTTCAGCCAGGTTTAATAAGGTATATGATGCAATAACTTCAAATATAAAACCACCTTTGGGATGGTCATTACATCACTATCCTAGTTCCTTTGATCCTGAGGTGGAATTCCATATAAGGGAAAGAGAGCCTTCGAGCCTAGAGGAAATGCAGAATATAGAAGTCACTGTCGAATACAAATTAAAGTGCAGGGAGGAAAGATTAAAAGCAACAAAGAAGGACCGAACAGAGCAAAGAGCGCAGATCTCTTTAGAGAACAAGCTGAAAAGATTAATAGAGACTGCCAAAACCCTGTTGAACATAGAAGAGGAAGAATGTGAGGTCAATACCAGAAATGACAATTGGAAAATACCTACTCTTTTTCCTCAAGAAAGACAAACCAGAGCACTACAAGACATGAATTACATGCAAAGCATGTATAATGAATAAGATTGCAAATTTGAAAATGAACTTGAAGATTATTTTGAAGAAAGACTCGCTGAGAGTCCTGAAGACTTGATGGGCGACAATGCTTGTAATTATGATTTCTTTGATGTTGATCTGCCTGAAGATAATTTTTCCAAGGAAAAACTGAGCTTGCAGGGCCATCATTAGTAGATTCATGGGAGGAATATCATGACCATCAACTTCAGGAAAATGATGAGCCAATGCAGGCCATCTATGATACTGATGAAGAAAGTGATGAAAGCATGATTGCAAAAGATGATTCCATGAATTTTTATTCTGCCATATATCAGATCATCAGTACTGATGGCCATGAAGATGGAAGTCAGCAGCTTTCTAGCTCTGAGGGTAAGGAGGAAAGGGATGAAGAAAGTCTTGAGTGGAATTAATACCCGGAGCCTTATTCTGAAAGGATTGAGGTAATCAAAGACACCCCCTCTCAAGAATATGTTATTTTTTTCACAGAATTCCAGTAGAACTAGCCTGCGTTACTAGAGGATAGCACTGTTGAATATAATGAGCCCTCTAGCTCAGGCTGCAGTGAAGATGAGGTAGATCTCCTTTCCCACAGACATCTTTGTCTTGATCCTGAGGAGGAGGAGGTGTTCCTGGTTGATGCTCATATGCCAAATACTCCCAACCGGGAAGAAAAGGAGTGTGATTACAAAGGCCTCACTGTAGATGCAGTGATTGAAACTGCCCAATATGTAGACAGCCTACCAGTCATGGGAGGTTTTGAGGAAAAGGGTTTACATTATGTTTTTGTTGATCCAGTGGCATAATACATGGAGGCCCAAATTGGCTCAAGTCCTCTAGATTTGATCCTTTGCAAGAGAAAAATTCATCAGGAGTGGTCACCATTGTTGGTGACCTCAGTCTTGAAAAACTACATGCAGATCACCCTGTGGTTATCTCTGGAAAGCAGTCAGTGTTTCTATCCTTTTTTGTTATTGCTTGAATGGCTGCACTGGAATTATTGTATCACCTAAAAGCATCAGAGATTTCCAAGTAGAGTAGGGTAGGTAGGAAAAGCTCAATAAATCTCAGTCTATGAGCACATAGTTAGATGTTTTTAGTTTCTGCAAAGTCCAGCAATTCAGACAGTCTAATCCTGGCTTGACTGTTTTTTCAATTTCTGTCTTAGAATGTAGAGAAGAAATCTGCTAGACAGTTTAATCCTAGCAGATATTAGATTAGGTAGAGAATCATATGAGACCAACAGTCTAATTTGGCCTCATGGAGTAATAAGGGTAGAAATAGAATAGGTTTATTTTCCTGTTTGTAAAAAATAAAAAGATGTAAAGGGTCTGCTAGCTCAAATGCGCCCTAGAATAAAAAAAATTCTAGGATTGTAGTGTGGGTAGGTAGCTTTGTTGGGAAAAGTTTTTCTATTGATGTAATGTCTTCATATTGTGGCAGTTGATCAAAGAAAGAAAGGGATGTGCCAAGCAGCAGGAAACTGGCCTATTCCAAAGATCTATTCTCTGAATTCTTCACTCCTTCAAGAAGAAGCCATCCCCATGTGGAGCCACTGTTAGCCCCTCATAAATTCCTTGAAAAGAAAGCAAGGGCCTAGATTTTTTTATGAGCCTTTAAGGAAAGCATTTCCCTTGAAAACACATCATCCTTGAAGCCTTTTTGTGTTCCCTACCTTTGAATGTTACCTTCTGCTGTTATGGTATCAATGAGCCTTACTGATGAGGAATTATGCTCCAAAAGGCCATTATCTACCCCCTGTACCTCTGCAGAATGCCTCATTTTATCCATTTTTCCCTTTTGTCAAAAGTCCCCCTTACACTCCTAAATATCCCCATAATCCTCATGAAATCCTACCCTTACCCTTTTTTTCCTCAAATCTCCCCTCTATCTCCCTATCGTTACCCTCTGTAGGATTTGAAATGCATTAAAATGGGTTAAAAACCCACTTTACAACCTTATAATAGGCCTAAGCCCCCTTTCCACTAGCCCCTCAGCCTTTCTTTCACGAGACCCGAGCGCTAAAGCCAAGGGCTGGTCCGAAAGGCGCTTACCCCTGCGGAGGCACTTCTCTATCCATAGGTCAAACCTTTGGTGCCTCCGCAATTGACTCCTCGGGCTGTGGGAAGACTCAAACGAGTGGTTGTGATTCATTGTGGGGGAACACACCAAGTTCTCTTGTCCGTACCCCTTGGTCCCCCTCATGTCGACATCTCCCAGACCCCCGACCATGCAATCGCCGTCCATTTAACCGCAGATCAATGGTCCACAGTTCATCCATATCGGGCACATTTTCAAATTTTGATCTGTACAGATCTGACGGTGCAGAATCCACTTGTCCCGGTGGTCCCCGCCTGCTTTCATTGTTCAAAAAACCATCTGGTTTCCATCGCACCGCCATTCGGGGGTAGGCGGTATTTGCCGATCGGCCAGCGATTTCATACATCGCATGACACGTGTCCCCTGTACCTTTTCAAAACCGTCATCCTCACGCGTTAACTTTCATCCATTGTGCATTATTGTTCGGACCCAGATGCCCAGTGATATTGCCATGGACCGTCCGATCTAAGGCGGGTCATCCAACGGCTATCGCTCGCCGAAGATGCACGATAGTTAACTAAGGTGCACACGCGATAACTTAGGGTACGGCGTGCCATCCATTTAATCTCCGCTGACGATCTGATCTGCAGATCGACGTCCTAGATTCAATCGCCATCTGTAGTTTTCCACCGTCGATCTCTTCCCGAGATCGGACGGTCCACATTCAATTGCCCCCGCTGTTGACTATTCCGCCATCACCCGGTCCTCCACGACATTCTTCCACGTGTCTCCTCTGTACATTCGTCCACCCCCATGACATATATCCATTCCAAGGTCAAATTTCATTGTTTTTATGTTAAATTGTTTGCTCCAACGTCTTTCCATGCAGTTCCTGTTATGCCACATTTTGCCCCACAGTAGCCTCTGCATTCGTTATCTTCATCCACACCATGATACCCTGGTCACATTCATTCATACCACCTCCCCAGTCATGGATTTCATAACTTTTTCATGTATTTTGCAGGGTTTGAGGTGGTGAAAGCTGCCATGATTTGCACATGCTGTCATAGTAACCAGAAAACGCCGGAGAAGACCGCGTGCAGAGGCAGAAATCATGAAGGAAAGGTCGAGGTGGTCCTACGATAGGACTTACATTAAAAGAGCAGAGTTTAACTCTAAGAAAATGTCCCAGCACCATTAATCCACAGATTTCATAGTCAGAGATATAAATGGAGCAGCCGAGAGCTGAAGGCACACAAATGAAGATATGTAAGCTTTATGTTCAGAAATTTGGAAGGCAAGGCACCAGATTGAAGACCCATGGATCACGTAGAAGGTATAGCATGGAAAATCAGTGTGTCAGGGTTTCTACAGCAGCAGATGTTTTTCCTCCATAAAGGACGAAGCACCCATGCAGTTTTTATTCTACACCGTGTCCCTGAAGGAAGTTCCACCCTGACAACAGTCTGAAGCTACCAACGCATTTGTTTCATAAGTATGGTAGACTCCTCAGTCATTTATTCACATTTTTTTTATACACCAAAGGTACTACAGAGTTCTACATCCAAGTACATCAGGACCATACCAGAGTAAATGGAAGCCGAAGAAGATAACTCTTTTGTCCAAGACCTGCCAGAGATTAATGCATAAGATTTAATACAGAGTGGCCTTCGGCCTTTCTTCCTCTCCTGGAGTTTTTATTCTGCAATTAGTTTTCACCTACCTCCTCAGCTCATCTTTCTGCTATAAAAATCATGAGAAAATATTGTAAAGGTTGTTGATCAGTTATCAGTGAACTGAAAGTAGTTTCTTCTGAGACACAGTCTCTGTGTAGAGTGTAAGATAGGTTGAAGGAAATGTTTTCAGACTGAGTATTCAGCTATTGACAAAGTTGTACTTGATTGGTGTTTTTATTTAATATGACAATCACATTTCTTTGGATCCTGATCTGAAGCAGTGGTGATGTTTTCCTTTCTCTGTGTTTACTTCATTTCATTTCGTTTCTACTGGCTTGCATCAGAATATTGGCATAGGATTTACCCTTATTAGGTACCCTATGTTCTACTCTCCTTTCCATTAATGTCTCTCTTCTGAATGTGTTGTCTAAGAATTGATTTCAGTTAATTTAGCGAGTGTAGTGGATGATATTGCTTGCTCTCTGATGTATGAATTAAATGTATCTGTTCTTAGATGTTTCTTGTTAAGGATTTAGCTGGAAGATTTGGGAACACTGGGGATTAGAGTTAGCCCTGTCCACTAGGATCCTTGTGAGACCAGCTGGTCTTTAACTTTGTGCTCTAAAACTGTGTTGTCTCCTCCTCAGCTTCCTTTCATATCACACTATCATCTTAAGATCCAACGTTTTAGATGACTAGCCCAACTGAAAGCCTGCATATTGATTAGCAAGAAAATCATTTCCTGACTCCATTTCCCAATGGTTTTGGAATACTTCCTAGAATACTTCACCTCTGTCTTATCCCTCTTTTCTCATCTTTGTCTTACATCGAACCCTTCTTTCCTGATAACCAGCAACCAAATCAAAACAAATCAAACAAACAAACCTTGTGCCTATAACTAGCCTACCATCTTAAACTCTGAGCTTCAAGGATATATATCTTTGACAATCATAGAGAGATCCTTCTCTGGACCCAGGAGGGCTAGATCCTGAGGTCTGAAAGTGGTTTTGATGTTGTCTCATATTTTGGTCTTGCCAATCTGGCCAAAACATGGGAACCCCAACAAGACGGATGGATTTTCCCCCTAGGAGCATAATATGGTCCTGGTTGATATGATTGTTGACCGAAAGGACCTTGGGGTTGGCCTTGTTGAACCGTAGGTTGACCTTGTGTACTGTAAGGTTGTCCTTGTGGTCCTAAAGCAATCCCATGCTGAACTGAAGGTTGTCCTTGTGGGCCAGGTGGTTGTGCCGGATAAGTCGTCCCAATCTGAGGAACGACTTGATAAGGGTTATAAACAGGATTAACATGCTCATCATAGTGATGTGGAGTGGGTAATGTATAGATGGGAGTACTGACAACATCATAGTGATGAGGAGAAAGATAGGGAAAATAGATGGGGTTACCATAGTCATCATAATGATGTGGAGGATTAACAAGAGCATGGGGCTACTGATAACCCTGAGAGTTCTGTTGCTAAACAACCAATAGATACTCTTCAAATGTAAGACTACTAGGTATCATAGGGGTAGTCGAAGTTGCACTAGAAGCAGGTGTGGCCACCGTGGCACTAGGTTGCGATTGACCCAAGCTGGGATTGACAGGCCACGTTGGATTAAGGAAAATAGACTTACGAGTGTGAAAAGATCCTGGAAAATAAGTTGTAACAACTGGTGTAGATGAAGCCACGTAGATAGTAGGTTGAATCGGGACAGACGTAACAGTAACCGATGAAGCAGGCGTCGATGGTGACAGTTCTAAGGAAGGAAGGACTAAACTCCTTGACGGACCAGATCTTCCCTGATGACCAGGTTAACCCGGAGCAGGATGCAACACCAGAAAGAATCTGACCCAAAGACCTATATCCGAGTGGAAGTGACACCGATGGTGATGAATATTGAGTAGAAGCATGAGGTATATCTTCCGGGAAAAGTTTGTACTCTCCTGTAGAAACAGACATTTTGTCACTACCAATAGCACTGGATGAATCCATGTCTAACTCTGCCGTAAGATATTCGAAAAGACTAAGGGGACTAGGAGGTATAGCAGCAGCTAAAAATGGTGATCCCGACGTAAGGGGAGGAAACTCTCCTTCATCCCAAAAACCAGACCAAGCACCCGAGGGAGGCCAATTGAACTCAATTGGCTCGTCAGTGGGAGATTGGGTAGCAAGAGGAAATACTGACGTGAGAATAGGCTGCTAAAACTCGATAGACCTAGTGGATTGAGGGGTTTCAAAACAAACGTCTGAAAAAGAACTTCCACTAGGAGGCAGTGAGGATGACTAAACTGGTGGTTCTGCCACTGTGACCATACTTCAAAACAAGAAGATAAAATATATTCAATCGAAGGCTCCAAGATAAAAAGCTAAGGAAAACAAAATACAGGCTAAGTAATAAAACTCTTAACGGGCATGTAATCGTGGTTAGTTTATATTACGACACTGAAAACACACTTTGTTGTTTCATATTTTAAGAGTCAAGAAACAGATGAAAGATGAATCTAGTCACTTTCAATGTTAAACGAGCGTGAGAGGACAAGTGCTCGATGATCTCTTCTCTTTTTAAAGAGTCATGAAAAGATCGAAATGACTGCTCAGGTACTCTAAGAAAGAGGGTGTACCATGTTTTTCTGAACTGCCATATACACCTTGGTGATCAAATGAAAGAGAAATAACTAAGGAGTTAACGTACGTGCAGGTAGTCTCCCCGAATGCTGTGTTCGGTGTATCACGGTTACAATGCAGCAGACTCAACTTCCTATGGATCAAAGGATTGCAACCTAGAGGGGTCCCCCTTTATATACTGGATGGTACGGGGAGCACAAGTCTGTACTAACGCTGTCTAAAGCCAGGTGGCGAATGAAAACTACTAGGTTTTAAGACGCTGGAACACGTCTCTAGCTTATATCACTAAAATTTTTCGTTAGGTTCTAATGTTTCCTTAGGTTAATTGAATACATTTTAACGTTGATCTTGGATTATGTTTCAATTTCAAGGCCCTATCGAATTTGGATCTCAAATTTCCTAGATGCAAAATATATGTAGAAGGATACCATTTTCCATTCAATGAAGGCTATTTGCGGGAAGGATAGAGATCTTTCAAATGATAGCAAACAATGAGAGCATGCGAAGAAATCCACTAATGCATCTAATGGTATCCAACGAAAATGAAAAAATCTTTCCTAGTCTATTGAATGCTATTTATGCAAAATAATTCTTCATTTTCAATGAAAAAAGAATGATTTTTTTTATTATTTTTTCAATGAAATACAACACACAATGCATCAATAACATGAAAAACAAAAAATAAACACTAGCCCGAGTATTTCGAATGCAAGAATTTAAATTGAATGACTCAACCAATCATGAAACAAACTCAACAAAGCACCCAAACTAATGATGCAATCTTTCAAATGAGAAAAATGCTTCCAAAGCGATCCAAAAAAGCAATTTAATCTATACTTGGAGCAACAGGAGGAATAACCAAAACGAGAAACGAAAATATCATCCAACCAAGGAAAATACTCAAAAGGATCAAGGAAACTTAGTGCAATCAAACAGTGAATGAGATTGACAACAATAAAAAGACTTGATTTCCAAACAGAAGGCTCAGTGCACTAAGACACTCAGAAACACTAAGCCCTTAGGCTACACTGATAAGAAAACAGACAAACGACTAAGTAAAACAAGCCCACAACAGTAAAAAAAAGTTCCAAGGGCTCAATTACACATAAAACAACCCAGAATCAAGCACAACTGACCCAAAATCTCATCAAAGAGGTCAAACCAAAACCCTATAGGGTTAGGCGCGACTGTAAGGAGGTAATCCGCACCAAACAGGGGATGGCATGACTCCGACAAATGCAACCTGTGCCAATCAGCGTGAATGTTCAAATGAAAAACATGCCAAGCCAGATAACCATGGGAGAAGGAAAAAATCAAATGAGCAGAGGTCAACCTTGACACTCTGGGGCTGAAGGGGGGTTTTAAACACAGAAAAGCAAACCAGAAAATATAGAAAAGCAAGTCAACATCCGAAGTCGACCCAACAAGGTAAAATGACAAACTCACACTGATCCCCAGTGGAGTCACCAATTTTTTAAGTATGTAAATCCTATCTGCGGATAGAGATGATCCCTCTAGCCCTAGGGTGGGTCTAGAAACAAGGAGACATGCTAGAGTGTAGGTTCCTAGTTATGGAATGAAAAGAGGACACGGTAGATCAACCTACCTGGAGTCCAATGTTGTCGTCGTGATTGTAGTAGTGATGAATACCTCTTGCTCCTACTTCGGAAAGTCACAGCCCTTTCGCAATCATGCTCGTACACCTACACATAGATCAGAAAACAAGAGGAGCATACAACCTAATAATTTCACACGTAACTACTAGTCAGTTAGAGAGGATTAAGCATATTTGCATTCAATCAATGATACAATGCAAAAGTGGAAACTAGAAAATAGTCACGGGTATGTATTAAGTAGAAATAAGAGATAAAACCAAGCTCTGATGTTGCGTTCTTGTCCAATGGGGTTCAACCGAAGCACATCTCACTTTTCGTCAGGGAATTCGGACGAGATGAGGGTATGAGCTTAAGCTCTATCAATGGAATACTTGTTCTATCTTCTCAATAACTCAGCTCTTCAACTATTCAATTCTCCAAGTTCAGCTAGCTTATGCAAAGAGAGATAGCTTCTTTATATAGAGGAAAAGGAGGAGGTTTGGATCCCTAGAAAGGTAGAAGTGAGGATTATCCCTTAGGAGAGTTCCAAGGGAGGTGGAAACCATTAAATAAAAGAGGAGAGTCCATGGTTATTCAGTCTAACCACTCGCAATGACTCATCCTTGTGGTTGTTGGAATAGAACCTCCACCTCTATTTTAAAAAAACATTCCCAAAACAGCTCGTTACGAGTGTTTAACTGGGACAGAGCGCCAGGTGGTGCGGGTCTCAATGTTAATCTTCCACATCGGCGCGAGGGTAGAACTGGCTACTTGCGCCAAGGCAAAAACAGGGGTTTTTGAAGCTCTTCTCAAGGAATTGTCAGCGGGAAGAATAATACGTTCATGTAAAGGGATGCAATGATGGTTATTGCAAGGAATGACACTTGTTATTAGTCACAGAAATGACCCTCCAATGTGCGGGATGGGGATTGCAGGGACAGTAAAAAAATGTTGTGTAACATATGCTCAAAACACATTGTTGATTTGGAGCAGCAGAATATCACTGTGCAGAGGACCCTTGACTGGTTCAAGGAGGGGATATATAGTCATCCTCGTATCTCATTGTTGAGCTAAACACAACACTTTGTGTTGGAACGTAGAGTTTTGGAGGATAGGATGAGCATTATCCTAATAAATCCAATGCAGAACTAGATGTTCAACATGTGCATGATCATGAGACAACAGATACACCATGATGGAGATCAAAAGTGTCATCATTGAGCAGTAGTGATGAGTTGGGGGCCCAACTATTATTGGGACATTCTAATGACCATTATACTTGTGTGACATGGGATAGGGAGATGATTGATGGAATACATATTATGATGGATGATATCTCTCATTATTATGATAGATCGTTCTTGATGAACACTTCACGGATCAATGAGAAGTTCTCACCTACAACATATTTGGATCCTTATGGGATAAACTTGGTCATTGACGAGTGGTATTCATTTGGAGATCTCCAGGAGGTTGTACTTCAACATCCCATGAAGTGAAAAGGTAGTAATATGATTTGGGAGGAAGGTATTCTCCATTGGAGGGATACCAATTTTGAACATGGTAGGAGACACCCACATTTGGATGAATGGGTGTGGATGGTGAGCAAGAGGTTGGTGAGCCACTTTCATATCTATGACACAGGGCAGTACGAGGCATGGTTGTGTTGGCTACTCTTGCAAGATTTTGGCCATCATAGGACATATCCTATTTCTAGAGGTATGTTATTATTTGAGTCTTTGCATGGCACCCATATGTTAGGGCAACAAAATATTTGGTTGTATGGGTAATTATACAAGTCAACTATCATGATGTTACTTCATGACTTGTATTATGATGAGATGCGGAGGAAACTAGAGGTTTTGCTACTTTGCATACTCTTGGGAGAATATGGGTCGATTTTATCCTATACCTTGCATGATGTTGCAGGAGTAGATGGTGGCACAATCATGGTGCAAAGGGGCTACTCTTTAGCTTTGGAGGATCAGGAGGTACTTCCACTTTGGAAGGAGTCTCCCATATGTAGAAGCATTATGATATGTGGCTTTGGCATTCAACATGTCAAAGAGGGATGTTATTAGGTGACAGGAGCCTTATCACAAAGGCCAAAATCACTGTCACTTGGGAGCTTGTATTGGTTGATGGAGTGTTCCCAGGATCACTTCACATATGTTTCACTTGATGGGCAAGTAAGAGATGAGAGTGATGGAGTGGTGGATGGAGACATCTATTACTATGGTATGGTCTTCCTGACTTGGATCTCCAAGCATAATAAAAAGGCTTTACATGCAGCACACGGTTCATTCCTTTCCATTCACCAAGGTCTCATGGAGACATATCATACCACTATGGAGAGATCATCCATGGATCTTATTATCATCCTGTTACACGTTACTTTTTCACCATGAAATTTTCCTATTCATATGGGTCTATCACCACCTATATCATGTTCCCTTAGAAGGAAAAAACATCAGTGTTCCTAAATCAAGTATTGGAATTGGAGAAAAGCTCTGTAATACCCTTAAAATTCTACCTTCAAGGTTTTTCTGGCCTTTTCCTATGCATGAGTTATTGTTTAGTCCATAAACTGTGGTGACCCCTTCACTTTTTTCCACTATTACTTGCGCACCCCCATGAAAATAAAATAAAACGAAAAGTTATATTATAGAAGCGTAGGTGATCGAATCTTCTCCAAACTAAAAGCTTCTATTGTTGCGATCAGTTTGCGATTCATCCCTCCACTCATGGAGCTTATCGCTTGGTCCATGGAGCTAAACTCCCTTCATGAGAGGAATCCATCCCCCTCTTCATGGAATTGAAACTACCTCCATTTCCCTATAGATTGAGCTCAAGTTTCAGGTTGAAGGGTAGATTGTAAATGAATTGCTGAAGGGAATTCACAAGAGTGCATACTTTCTACACTAGTGAGTTGTTGTTGGCATGAGAATGATCACACCCTTGTGTCTATAACTCTATGATGCTATTCAAAGAGGAAGGCTTATCAAACTAAAGGAGAAACAATTGTTCAAGCCCCCGAGAGAAATCTGTACAACATCAAGGCATTAGGTTGTAAGATTACTCTTTTTATTCAAGATAATACATATGGATCTCTTTTTCTCATTGAGTTGTTATTATTCTTATTGTAATAACATCAATACTTAGAATCCCTGATCACTAAGTTGGATTAGCTTTTCTTGATTATTATATTTTGTAGATGCTTTGATCCTTTTGTCTTATATTTGATTGCGGGTTCTACTTATTGGAGAAACCACTTTGGAGCGACGGGATAAAAAACTGCATCGAACGTTTGGATTTCAAGGTAGGGGCATGTCCTCTCTACTTTCTTATAATAATTCTGAAATGCAACTAATATGGAGAAAAAGGTTTCCAAATGGATGTTTGTTTCTAGCTACTCGATGAGTACTAGGGATATCGCTCTTGTCTGCAAGATGGATTAATACACATAACAAAATGGTGACCATACTAGGGAGCTAGAGCTTAGTTTTCTTTATTTATTTTCAGTTTGAAGTTTATATTTTTCTGATTTTTACTTCTCTGAATCGGGCTGGGTAGATAAATTCTAAGAATCCCTAAAAAATAAAGCTGATTATATATATATTTTTAAGTTTTTTCCTTGCCTGTGCATTTTTCAGCAAAAAATGGTGTGGCAACCTGCATAGCTTTTAGTTCAATTCAGTGTGCATGCACCCTATCTTCCAGATAACCTGCTCACCCCCAGAAATTAAAAAAAAGAAGTAAATATCTCTTTTTAATAGCTAGATAACCTGATTCTTTATGTTTTCCCTGATCTATCTTAGTTGTCAAAACTTGCATGAGAATTTCTTTTCAGCAACTTTTGCGATTGTGTGATTTATCATCCTATTTTCATTTTATAAGTGAGAGTTTTCCCTAGTTTATTGCTGCTCCTTACAAAAGATACTTTCATTTGCCTCAGCTTACTAGTATGATGATCTTATTTTTTTGAGCCATTAGGATCATTGCAAACCTTAATTTTATGAAAACTTATTCCTTTTTCATTTGCAAATGTGGAAGATATTTTAGCTTACTAAAGCCTAATATAACATCAAATCAGTTTTGGATGTTTTCATTTCTTCTGAGGTAAGTAGAATTTTTTTCCTTTGTCTGATCACAAACTAGGAGAAAACGTCCTCAAACATTCTAGATAGACTTCAAAATTAGATTTTTCTTTTATTTTGAAATTTATGTTTCTAGAGTTTTCAGAAATTGTTTTCCTTTGGAAATGGTTTGTTTATTGAATTTTTTTTTTTTTGATTGTTCGAGAAATTTCATTTCAAAAGAGTAATTGATAATTTTTGAAAATTGAGTTCTTTATGAAATAATCTTCTCTTCAAGTATTTTTTTTATGAATGAACGGATAGGTGTCTTGAAAATTGATAAATCTCTCAAGATTTCCCTTGAGTAGATTCATTGAAAAGAAAGAGTTGCACTTCTCATTTAGATGCATTTAGAGTAATTATGAGTTGGGTCACAAACATCATTAATTTTTAAACTCCATACCCTTTGTCTTAAGCAACAACCGGATTAATACAACCCGTTAATAAAATATATCTAGATATTTTACATTTTCTAGGGCTCATTCCACCAACATAGCTTAGGCTAGTGTTTTGGAATAGGTTGTAATGAACATTCCAGAATAGTTTAAACAAACAAGTAGAATATTGTGGTAGGAAAATCCAATTGTGGCATTTGTGCTTTGGGAAGCTCTTCTTAAAAGAGCCAAACATGATATCATGTCGGAACCAGTAAGGTAAACATACTTATCTCTTTGGGAAAGATAGAATATGTTCACGTAATAAAGACAATAAACCTGTGATTAACCATTGTCAAGGAGCCTGGGGTCACTTGTTGGAAAACCTAGGATTTACCATATAGAGGAGCATCCCCTTGATACCCTTCCCTTGTGTTTATATCAGATTGTAGACTATTCCCCCAGGTACATTTGTTTCTGTTGGTGACCTTAGTGAGCATAATATTTAGGATTTTTCCCAAGGTGACGGTGGAGGGAAGGTCCCATTGTACCTGGAGCAGACGTCGGCTAGAATCACTTGGACTTTCCGGAGGGTACTCTTCACTTCAAGATGGCATAAGTGGAGGGATTGCACCAGACTATTTAATTAAGCAGGTTTTCGAGGTAACTGTTCCAATAGCCAAGTTTTCCACATTATAATTCTACAACGTTGGATTTCATCACCAACTAGTGTTTTTAGTGTGGAAACATATTGTTTGTGTGTAGATTGTCTCGAGATTTTGTAGGCGTGTGTTCAATTTGATTGTTTCCTTAGCGACTTTAGGTCTATTTTTTTGACATATTTTTTGATTTCGTGTGTTTAACATTAGTCGTGGCTGAATTACTGAGACAGTCTCGTAGAATGTAGGGGAAACCCCCTAAATACACACCAAGTTAATTAGAAAAGCTTAAATCTTAAAGAAGTCAACCATCAGGAACCTGATCTACTGAACAAGAGGATACACCAATAATTATACATTCTGGTTACGAAGTAAACCAACCTCAAACTGATGAACAACCATAAATTTTGGAATTAATCACAGTTGAGTCTGCAACATGTGAATTTTCAAATAGTCAACATATTGGATCGGAGATATCTTAACTTGAAACTGAATCTACTTCATCTGAGTGAACTTCCGAGTTCATATCTCGAACCCCTAGTCATCCTCATTCACCTTGAATGAAGTTTCACATCACTAAGAACCTTCCTCCTAGCCTCATTAGTATTGAAGAGATTACTGACACAGAAGAAGAAGTTTTAGTTCCTTCAAGTCAAGAATATTTAGATCTAAGGCATAGTGAATCGATTTACCATTATAGCCCTTTTAAACTGGATCCTTGGTATTCTCATTTAACCAAATTTCTACATAATTCTGGTATCAATTATTTGCCACCCCATATTCCTTTTTACTCCATACCCAGAGGTAGTTACAGACCTTCATAAAACATGTCTGGTGAGTCATCCATGTTTTCTTCACCGCCAGAAACTTTTTTGTATGGTGGTCCATCAGTTCCTCCAGGATACCAGTCGCTTTCTAGTACTTTCTTAGGAGTATCTCGCTCTCCCAAAAAACTTGTATAATCAACTGGAAACAATGAATCTGATACCGAAACTTTGAAAATGGAGCAATTCTACATGTTGTCTAGAAATATTCCTTTACCTGACCCGCAAGGTCGCAATTTACCACCTAAGGGGCAACCTCAAGGGCAATATCTACCTCAAGGACAGTATCCTCCTCAAGGTCAATACTCTATTCCAGGGCCACAACCTCTTCAAGGGCAGTACCCTATGCTAGGGAAATAGCCTTTTTAAGGACAAAATCCTCCTTTGGAGCAACACATTTATCAAGAAAAATAATTATTTTAAGGAGGTGAAACTTTTAGTGGAAATTATCCGACAAATTATCATAATTATGTTCCAATTCCTCAACCTGGTTATGGCCAACCTTACGCACCACAAAATTTAATGGGAGCCCCTTATCCTAGAGTAAACACAGTATGGAATCCATCATTGAACCAACAGAATTTGCAACATATCGTGCAATTACCTTATAATCATCTATGTCAGCCAATTGGTTATACCCAAATCCAGCAGCATTTCCAACCTATGCTTCAAGTTATACCTCACGTATCTATACCTAGTAGTATTCAGCAACCTAGTCCAAGTACACCTAGAACTCCTATCCAAAATGATGCATAAAATTCTGTTCAAAAACCTATTACACCTATCCCTGGAGTTTCCAAAGTCCCTATTTCCACAACCCCTCAAGTAACGACATAAAATATGTCACAACCAATCCCTCAAGTCACTGTTCATCAACCTGGACCTACAGTTTAGTCTATTGTTAAAACATATGCAGGTCAACTTGGTACAACTACAATTGCAACAAGCCAACCTTATATAGGTCAGTTTTTTTATCAAACATGTCAAGGGAAGTTTCAATATGGACCCGTAGGAAAAAATCCAGTCTATCAAAGTCAACCATACCCTGGTTATGCATATAAGATACCAAATCAACCTCTGTTTGGTATGGCTAGCCCTCGTTATCCTAGAGGCATTCCAATTCCAACTGCATAGGCTATTCTAGGCTACCCTAGATATCCTCCTCCCAGTACTGGTATCGTTCCTCAATGTTATTAGTTTTCTCAACAGGACACTAACCTTCGGTTACCATTCATTGCAACTTTGGACATGCCAGATTTGTCACGCCTCATGAACAATCTGATATTTATCTTTCGTCTTGGCCACCAATGCCGAATAAGTTTCCCAGTGATATTCCTAAGTTTGAAGGTAAATCAGGAGAAGACCCCTCAAATCATGTCATGAATTACCACCTTTGGTGCGCATCCAACTCTTTAGTCGATGATTATATTCGATTGAGACTGTTTCAAAGAAAATTGATAGGCCTAGCTGCAAGGTGGTATATTGAACTACCACGTGGATAATTCAACAATTTCAACGCGTGAGCAACAACTTTCTTAACATAGTTTAAGTTTCCATTTTGTTACGACAATGGCACTAAACCCTTAACTTCCTTAAAACAAAGTATGTCTACATACATTTTAGATCACATACATGAATGGAGACATAGAAGATGTTTAGTTAAAGTTTTCATTTTGGATCAAATTTTGGGAGAATGGTTTATCAAATCATTACTTCCAAAGATCACCAAAGATGTAACTAAGGGAGGTTTTGTTATGGAAGAACAAGAAATAGCTCAAGCACAACACTTATACCTTGTATATACACATTTTGGTACTTTACAAGAAAACATTCTAACTTGCCACATCCAGGTCAAATAACTGCAAGTCCTTGTGGTTCTCATTTTGTAGACGATGTAATTAGTATAGTTAGCAATAGCAATAGTAAGAAGAAGTCATCCAAATCTACTTCTCCCATTATAACTTTACCAGATTCACCAAAAGGAGATTATTCCCTTGAAACTTCTGTCGACATTCATGTTGTAGACTCATCCACAACTAAATCTAAAACAGGTAATAAGAAGAAAGGAAAGAATAAAAAAAAACAAATTACTTCTACCAAAGAGAAAACAAAAAAGAACGAACGAGTTGATGAAAAATGGAAACATCATTATCCTTGTCTTATCTATGATGAGGATCACTATACTAAAGAGTGTGCACATCAGTCCGAGGTCTCCAAATTTGTCAAAGGTTCACCCACACCAGCTATCTTGAAGGATCCTTTTCCCAATAAAGATAGTAAAATGATATTATCTTCTTCAAATTCATCAGCAGATATTTCAATGATGTCTCAGTTCATGGTTGGAACAAGATCTCAAGACTATGGAACTAAAAATCCTATAACTACTAAAGAGATAGGAAAATATATTCAAACACCAGCCATACATCCTTTAGTTTTTGAACCACTTCAAATCGAGAAACCTAATCATGATTTAGTGATTAAACTGCCTGCTAAAGATGTACTTCGAAAGTCAGCTTTCAATCCACATTCGAGAGCTTCTCAGAATTACAACATTGTTGAATATTTGGCGATATCCCCTTCATCAATGTTAGCCTTCGAAGTGCTACAATCATGTATATCACAAAGGAAATTACTATTATCGCCTATCACAGCTTTTGATCCTTAGGATTCTAACCTCATGGTCTTTGACCTCGAAAATTTTACACCGAGACTCCCTCATCTGATGGCTTTTCGGATTCCAGTATTTGTCAAATATAGATGAGCTTTTCGTACTGTAATTGATGAGGGGGAATATATGTGTATAATTTCATTAAACTATTGGAAAACTCTTGTTTCTCCAAAACTCAACCAATCAGTGACTATCCTTAAAGCCTTTGATGGAAGAGGATTTCATCTATATGGAATTCTCCATGATATACCTATAAAGTAGGAGGAAAAATTGTTAATGTAGAGGTGGATGTTGTTGATGCCCCTCTTGATTACAACCTTATTTTGGGTCATTGTTGGTCTTATGCAATGACTGATGTGGTTTCATCATTCTTTCAGTTAATTATGTTTCCTCATAAAGGAAATATTTTGAAAATAAATCAGTTGTCATACTTTTCATTACACCTTGCTTCTACAAATAACATCCAGCATGTCGGAAAAATGACTATCCCATACGAAGATGTTGGTGTAGGACTAGTGGAGGATTCCACTCTCATGGGAACTTCTCCATACCTCCACCCAACATACTGCGAAAAATTACCAACATTAATATAATGTCATCAAGCACTATACCATTTGATGACACTTGGGTAGTGACTTCAGAATTAGAATTGGACTCTTTCAATGGTGAGATGCATTTGAGTCCTTTTTAAAAGGCATATGTACAAGTACAATCATCTCCTAACACACTTTCAACTACTCCTGATCAAATGAATGTGATCAGTGGAGAATTGTATTGTTTATCAAGCTCAACCATGAGATCATTTCTAGATCCCTTTTAACATGTATTTAACATTATTGAAAGTATGCGAGAAATTGTTTCATCAGATGAATTACCCTGGGATGATATACATCATAGATATTCATTTTTACCTTATCTTGATAAGTTTGAAAATTATTTTTGTATACTTTTACAATTGATTATGTCAAGGAACCATAGAATCCCATATTGATTACACATTCCAATTCTGAGAGTAATTTGGGAAATATTCCTACAACTGTTCCTATCGACATATCAGTTAAACTTGGAACTATTGAAAACATTCATATAGGTGCTTCTTGTACGATGGAAGATATTAACACTAAAAAATCTTCATTTCAAGAATTCTGAGACATTTTTGATGGGTCTTATGAAGAGATGCCTGAAATCGATCCTAAGATTACAATTCATGAAATTAAGACATACCTGAATGCCAAGCATTTTAAACAAATATTACGTCCAATACATCCGCAAAAAGATGCAACTATCAAAGCTGAAGTTGAGAAGGTATTATGAGAAGTATTTATTTATCCAATTCCATTGATATAATGGGTATCTAACATAGTTCCTGTTAAAAAGAAACAAGGGACTATAAGAGTATGTGTCGATTATAGGGACATTAATAAAGCATGTCCAAAAGACAATTACGTTACACCCTATATCAACCAAATTATTGATGATTGTGCCGGAAATGAAATATTCTCATTTATGGATGGATTTTCTGGCTATAATCAAATCAACATACTCCCTACCGACCAACCAGAAATTATGTTTATATGTCCTTGGGGGACATTTTCTTATTGCAAATTAGCTTTCGGACTAAAAAATGTTGGTGCAACTTTTCAAAGAGCTATTTCTTATTCTTTTCATGATATCAAACATACTGTACAACTTTATCTAGATGATTTACCTTCTCATTATTTACCCAGAGACGATCATCCTACACACTTACGAGCTATTTTCATGAGATGTAGGCATTACAAAATTCGTTTGAATCCACACAAATGTGTTTTTTGTGTACAATAACGAATATTGATTGGGTTCATCATTTTGAAAGATGGCATTCATGTCGATCCTTTGAAGGTTGAGGCCATCATTAATTTACCTCCTCCTTCTACTCTTCACCAACTCCAAAGTTTGCAAGGGAAAGAAATTTTTTTACAGAGGTTTATGCCAAACTATGATGAGTTAACAAAAGGTTTTACCTGGTTGTTGAAAAAAAGTGTTCCTTTTATTTGGGATGAGATTGTTGAAAAATATTTTGATGCCCTAAAACATGTGTTGACCCATGCACCGTTATTGGATCCACCCAATTACCACCAGGATTAATTTTTATACTTAGCTGCCTATGATTCAACCATTGGAATGGTCTTGGTTCAGGAGGATGAATCTTACAATGAACATTTGATATATTATCTAAGTCACAATCTAAATTCGATGGAAATTAAATACTTGCATGTGGATAAATTTGCTTTGGCAGTAGTTCAAGCTGTCCAACGATTCTGTCACTACATATTGCTACATAAAACAACCGTGATTTTTAATTGCAACCCGATGATGTATATATTCATAAAAAAATTACTCGGGGGCGAATACTCCAAATGGATTGTCATCCTACAAGAGTTTGATTTGGAATTCGAGAAATCTAAGTCAAGGAAATCAATAGTGTTTGCTAAGCTTATGTGTAACTTTCCCAATACTGAGACAAAAACTGTGATAGCGAGTCCCATCACAAATGAATATCTGTTCTCATCAATACTTTAGACCCATGCTATAGAGATATCATTATATATCTTCAAACCCAAACCCTTCACCCATAGTTTTCACGTTGATGTCGACGGAGAATCTGATATCAATCCCAACAATACAATATTTCTGGCGACACTCTTTATCATTGTGGAGAGGTTTCTATTTTTCGACGTTGTATAACTCACGAAGAGGCTGAAAAAGTTTTAAATTATTTCCACTCTGGAGCGTGTCATGGTCATATCTATGGGTTTTCCACATCGAAAAAGATATTGTGCTAGTTATTTTTGGCCATCCTTATTCAAATATTGCATTATTATGGTCTGAAAATGCCACAATTGCCAAATTTTTGATCGAAATATGCATGCACCTCTAGCTCCTCCTCACCCAATCATTACTACCATTCCTTTTGCAAAATGGGGCATTGATTTCATTACATGTAACCCTCACTTGGCTGTGGGGCATGGGTATATTATTCTTGCCATAGATTACTTTACCAAATGGGATGAAGTGATGCCTACATTCGCGACATATGGAAAACGTGCAGCTACTTTTGTATTCAATCATGTGATTTCTCCTTTAGGTGTGCCTCAAGCTATTATCATAGAACATCAAAGTCATTTTCGAAATATTATGATGACTGAACTTTCCGATCAACTTGGCCTACGCCGTGATAATTCTACTCTATATTACCCACATGCTAATGGTCAAGTTGAAGCCATCAACAAGGTTTTAACCACCATGATTAAACGTATTATTGGGTTTCATAAGTAAAATTGGCATACCATGCTTTTTTCGGCACTATGGGCATACTGAACCTCTGCAAAAACTACTACAGGGTTCACCTCTTTTCAAAATTTCTATGGTTTAGAAGTTGTGTTACCCATTGAATACGAAATATCGTCACTCAAATTACCCATTGAGTTGTTACCAACTACCTCTGAAGAGGAAAAACTCTTTCTATACTGAGAAAAATTAGATGAAACGCGACCTACCTTTGCATTGGCTGCCAAAGCTCATAAGAAACGTGTGAAAGCTCAATATGATCAAAGTGTTAACCCTCACTTTTATTCAGAAGGTGACCTAGTTTAGTATATGATCAAGCTAGCGATAAGCTAGGAGCTGGAAAATTCTAACCGATGTGGCATGGTCTCTATCATTACAGGTATTTTTAGGTCTAAAATGGGCCTCCTAAGGAAATAATAAAATAATAGCTAAACCAATAAAATAATATTTATGAATTTTCGATTCACTTTTTGCACCACAATCCATGTAACCATATTTAAATTCAATTCAAAAGTTGTATCAAAATAAAATTTAAAAAAAAATTGTATTGATGTGACTATAAATAAGAATGAGCTTTCTAAGAAAAATTCATTATCATTGAACAACTAATGCATTTGTCCTTTGTACTTAAATAACTTAAAATAAAATATAAATATAGATTTATAAATTATTAATTATATTGTATGCTATTAATTAAAATTTATATTATTTAAATTATATAATAACATGTAATTAATATACTATATAATATAATATAATAAATGTATAGGGATATGCATTGTTTCTTTCAAGAAATATGAAATGACAATAATATGTTTTTATTCAAAAGTGTGAAATGACATTTATTATGAGTACTTTAACTTTAAAAGTACTTAGAGCACTGCCATCGTTAACCATGAGTTTTTATCCACCATTGAGAATGTGACAAGTAAGTACCTTTAACTCAAGCAATGCCACCTCAACCATTAGGTATGATGTAATCCCCTAAAATCTGATTGGTTCACATAAAGTGAATTTTTATTGTACATTTTCCTTAGGAGGCCCATTTTAGACCTCAAAATTCCCCTAATGATTGTCAAGTCCGTGCTTGCAAAAGAAGCCTATGAATTAATATATTATGATGGAGTCTCTTTAGATAAACCCATAAATGGTGTTTATCTGAAGAGATATTATGCTTGACTATCGTGTGAATATCTCTATTGTACAATAGTTACTTTTTAGAATAGTGTCCCTTATATTAGACAAGTGTGCCTAGATTAATTTTTGTTGTTACTACTACTGCTGCTTATTTTGATTACTCTTGATATTTCATATGTCAACATCACTTCAAACATACATTGGTTTTGTTGATGGTCTTTGTCGTAGTACACGGAATATCTCTTCCGTGACTTCGGTTATCTATTCAACCAATGATGAGTTAGTTTATATTCATGGGATATGCCTTGGTCAAACAATGAACAATATTGCAGAATATAGTGCAGTCATTGAGTTATTATCTGATGCAATTTCATTTTGTATTCAAAGTTTGATCATTAGGTAATCCTTGCAACTCATTTTATTACATTTAAATAGAGTTGATACAATTATAAATCCAGTGTTATTGACATTAGTTTTGAAGATTCATCTCTTGGAATGACAATTCGATTATATTGAATATCAACATATTTCAAGAAATTTAAACATATTGGCTTATGCATTAGCTAATCATGTTCTAAATAGAGATTTGCAAGATTAACAAAGTAAACCAAAACAAAATTCAATCCATGTTGAACAAGATACTTAGAGAATGAAAGTAGTAATACCATTAACGTAGATAAGTTTGTGTTCAAAAAATATTACATTGTCTATGATCATAGGTTCCAACACCTTATGATCTAATAGATACTGATACAAAAAACAAAAATGTCGATCTACAATGATGATCCACTACCTGTGATGATGATCATGGTAATAGACTATAGCACATGCCACCTTGCGCATAAATCTTGTAAACGGACCTAGAACACCTGTCGCATGTATCTGAAGACTCTGAGGGATATCATCTATTCTTGTTCTAGGGATATCTTTGATCAAGCTCTCAAGGTTGTGCTCCATGTCTGCCAGGATCTCTGCTGCCTAGTCCTGTGTATGTGCTACAGGTTGTGCTTCTCGCCTATCAAAGCGATGAAGCATTGTTGGTTGTTGTGGACCGACATATGCATTTAAATATTTTTATTAGTATGGGATGATAAAAATAAAATAAAAATTATATTAAAAACATCAAAATCATTCACTAACCTATCACCTCCCACTATGCCCTTGGAGGCAAAGATGTTTTAGGATCACCCCTATAATTCATTACTACATAAGGAAAGTCATCAATGGTGAAGACTTGGTTCCTAAGCCACATGAAATATGTTGGATTAAACCAAACTACTCATCCACCCTCGACACCATGGCAAGCCATTAGCGCTACCCACCGCACCATCTGAGGCTCTTGAGGAGTCCCATGATCTACTGGAATCAGTTGAGGAGCGAGAAGCGAAATCCTGTCTAAATCAAATGAAATGAGAATGTTGACATGTCCAAAGTTTTTCAACTTCGCATTCTTTACTCTAGTCAATTGGCCTTTCATATTAGCCAATTCTCCTTCGCACCAGTTAGATATGGTTCCTCCAAGACACTCGACTACTATTTGCATCTGTGATTTAGTAGCCACATGAGGAACTTCACTCCGGCACAATCTGGTCACTGTAAATGCTATCACTTTAAGATCCAATCGCAAGATTGTTTTGATATCTATGTGGCCATCCTTCAAATATGCATCATTGCTACAATATTGTTCTTTGTAGCTGGCAGTGGGAAGACCTCCCTGTATGGCCCCAAATACTGATATGATTCTCCCTCTCCAAGACAATCCAGTAAGGAAATATATGTCCTCTAGCTCATTCTAGAGTCGGTGGTCACCAATTATGAAGCATTGGTATTGAACATTCCACGTATTTACAAGCCAAATAATTAAATCCACTTGTGCCTTCATCCTTTGGATAGCCCATAATTATTATTAACCACAATTTTTCAATGCACGCATAGTTGCATGGTCATCCATGGCTTCATTAGCTATGAGCTCGTGTTCGCGTTCTCACCACTCCAACATGGTTAAACAACCTACAAATAAACAAATTTAACAATTAAAACCATTTGGAAGAAAAATTGAACCATTTTTAAAGAGAAATTTGAGTTTTTAAAATGTTCACGGTGCTTGTGAAGGTTCTGTGTGCAGACAGTGCATTCGTCCACATGCGCTTCACGCAGAACCCATGGCAGGCTGATAATATTTCCTTTTAAAATTTATCGGGGTTCGCAGCTATCACGTGGATTTCCCGCGGACCCCCGAGGGCATATTTTTAAACATAAAATTTTCCTAAAAAATTAAATGAAGGCTTGAATAAAAATGAAACGGATAAAATTGTAGCTAAGGATGATGTGGGCTATCTAGTTCTGACGATTCGAGGAATGGACAGTCGATTCTCTCGATATCTGCTCCGTAAGTTTTTTGACGAAAGCTCTTTATGCATTATTCTAAACAGAAATGGTGAAAATGACTTATTTTTATCCCTTTTTATAGTTTTAATGAATAAAATATTATTATTTAATTTATTTTTTACTTTAAAAGGTTATTTTTTAAATATTATTACTTTTGGAAATAGATATCTGTAGCCTTTTTAGTTTTTGTCCAGGATACAAGAACTTTGGTGAAAAGAATTATTTTGACACTGAGTATACTTTTATCACTTTTTCGGGCTCTTTAAAATTACAAGAAAGCGAAACCCTGGAGTTCTCTTTTAAGCCCTTTTTAGAATCTCAAAATATTAAAAGATCGTTGAGTACTTGACTATTCGAACTTGTTAAAGTAGATGAATTGTTGTCCCTTCAATATAAGTTTACCCCTTTTCTGGACTAAAATGGACTAATTATGAAAAATGTATACGTTGACTAATCATGGCCAATAGAGTTTTCTCCTACATTATTTTATCATTTTTCGGGCCTGAGAGACTAAAATTATGAAAAATAACAACCATGGAGTTTACTTATGTTTTTCTTCTGACTCCCTAAAACTGAAAAATGTCGAGTTTCTCCTATACTGGGCTCGTTAAAATTTAATATTAAAGGACCTGTCCATAAGTAAATGAATTTTTGTCCCTTCAGTATAAGTTTACCCCTTTTCCGGACTGAAATGGATGAATTATGAAAAAGGTATACGTTTACTAATCATGGTCAATAGATTTCTCTCCTACATTATTTTATCCTTTTTCGGGCCCGAGAGACTAAAATTACGAAAAATAACAACCATGGAGTTTACTATGTTTTTCTTCTGACTCCTTAAAATTGAAAAATGATGAGTTTCTCCTATACTGGACTCATTAAAATTTAACAGTAAAGGACCTGTTGATTACAAAAAAGACCGAACAACTCCTTCTTAGGGTTTGATTTTAATATTAATATGGACTCATCCGAAGGATGAGCTTACACAAACAATCAAATGTTATCCTCCTCAAGCTTGAAAAAAATAAAAAGGTAATTGCCAGCAATGATGGAGGGAAAAGAGAGAAAAAGAATCCAATTGTCAACCTTGTTTAAAAAGAAGCATGCCACTCCTGAAAATGACACTTTCTCACACTTGTACCTGAGTTGGGAAATCATTTGTATAAAATTTAATCAAACCACATTGAAATTCTTCAGCTAGTTTCTGAGTATTAGCTTTAGGTCAAATGTTGCCAAGCCATCTGCATTGTCATTACATGCTCAAGAGAGAGTTAAAATAAACCATTCATTACAAACATTTGTCTCCATTCACATTCACCATCCCTGAGTCATTCCTTGCAATTATTTCTTCGAAAATTGATCTAGTGGTTTCGTGTCGTGGTATTTCCTATGACGTATCACTTTCTATCGACGTCAGCTCATCATCTATAAATTTGATCTAGATTCCTATTGTTGAGCCCTAAAAATGTATTTTCTTTTCACCAATCTCCACTTCATTCCATTTATCCTTTATCATTTATAGGCCTAAAAGATCAATAAGAATGATTAAAATCACTTTAAGAATACATGCAATGACTGACTTATTATACTTTTGTGGTTTTGTTGTCGTAGTGATTTCTGAGCAGACTTAGCTACAGAATGCAGTCATTTTGTAGCTAGTTGTATGTTTCGGAGCCATATTTGTGCTTTAACAGGTTACAGGTTTCATCTGAGGGAAATACGTATATGGTTAGACTCAAAAACTCTCCTGCATCATTCTTTGTCCTCCACGAGGCCTGAGCAAAAATCTGGAAGTGGTTATGCACGTGGACAAAGCTAAAACCAAGAAGCAGAATTCTATAAGGATAAGGACTCTTGAGGTGTCTTCATCAAAATACGGGTCCTCAACATGATTTTTAGTTTGATTTTGATTATAAAAGACACCTATGCATATTTATACTCAATTCCAGTTATGTATTTTCTTATAAAAATGACTCGGTGAACCGAGAAATAGTTAGTTGATGTTTTGTTTTTAGTTTTCAAAGACTGTGATACTCTGATTCTGAGCATTTTCTTCTAATGAAATAAGTATAAATTTGATTCATGATCTGAAGAAACTTTAAGGAGTTAAGGATTCGTGTGCTAATCTGATGGTAGAGGGCCCCTACTATCTGAAAAGGCCTTTGCATATTTTCTAGATAAGTAACCTTTAACTCTGTTTTGTTCTTAACTTGGGCAGTTTTCTGAGTTTATCCTCTTGCATCATGTTTTATGTCATTTACTTACATCGAATATTACATTCAATCTTGTTCTCATAAGCTATTCCAATACATCACTAATACGTGAATGAGATCTAACTGTAGTACTTTGAGTTAATTGCATTTTAGTTCTGTTAATTACATTTCAGTCCTGTTGGCTAGATTTAAAAGATCCTAATTATTTTATAAGCTACTCTTGTTCTCAAACTCTTCTAACACATCACTATTATATGAACGAGAATTAGTTATATTATTTTGATTTATTGACTGTTTTGCAATGATGTAAGAGATTCTCATGATTTTACAAACATTATTTTTCCCAAGTTGTTCCAAGAAATATCTAATCCTTGAACGAGACTTAATAGTAACATTGTGAGTTGCAGAATGAGTTAATTCTAGTGTCATAAGTTATTTTAGCATAGGATTCTTTACTATGTTACAAATGATCTTTTTCTCAAAATGTTCCAACAGATTTCTAACAATGAATAAGATTTCTCTTTGATGTTTTAAGTTGTTTTTTACTAAGAGAACCTCATTACATCAAAACTAATCCTTTTCTCAGTTTGTTCCAACATACCTCTAATGAAATGAATTGGAATAAGTTTAATGTTATGAGTTACTTTTCTTAGTATCTTTACAATCTGTGGATTAACATTCTCTGTTCTTGGTACCATTCATATTTTAGAGTAGATTTTATTCTGTTTTGGTGTGATCAGTAACTTTTCATTGCTAGTAATTTAGTTTTTTCCCCTTAGCATAAAAACACAAAACCAAAAACACTAGAAAAACACTAAGCATAATGAAGTAGGAAGAATATACCTAGGCACATATGGTGCACTTCACTTCAACAGTTTACTAGCCCTGGTTGACAATTTATGATATCAATTTAGGAACACTAAGTTGACTAGACATTTTGGTGCCGTTGCCGGGGAAGTGTAACTAGGTAGCCTTATTTCTTACCTCCAAAAAACAATGATATGTGTAGAGAAAGAGACTCAAGGGGTAGATTTATAAGAAGCAGAAGCTTGATTCCTAGAACACCACTTGTTCCACCAAGACCAAGAGGCAACACACCTCCAAATTAAACCTACATTCAATACTATACTAATCATAGACTTCCAGAAGACTTAAGATTAGATATTCCATCAGAAAGACCTTCCACTTCATCCACTGAACCTGTCTTAGGAGAAGATTCAAGGACCCCTGCTGGAGACATAAATTTTTTCACTTCCACAGAAGAATCAACCATGGCAGAAGAAGGGGAAGGAGGAGTCTTTAATGGAGAACATACACTATTTGGAGGAGGTAGAGGAGAAGGAGGTAGAGGTGCAGAAGGAGAAGGAGGTAGAGGTGAATAAGGAGGCAGAGGAAGAGGTAGAAGGGAAATGGGAAGCTCTTTTGGGTTTCCTATAGTAGATGAAGAAACCAATGCAACTATGAAAAATATTTCACCCTCTGTCCTTCCAAACTTTTATGGACTCAAAAGTGAAGATCCTAAAACCTTCCTATTTGAATTTGAAGTCCTATGCAGAACCTATGATTACTTACAATATGCCCAAAAACTTAAACTATTCCCTTCAACATTGAAAGGAGTAGCATTAAAATGGTTTATGAGATTGATCAATAGTTCTATTAGGACATGGGAAGACATGAAACTGAAAATTCTAGAGAGGTATTTGGATTACTGTATGCTAATCAACCATAAGGAGGAAGTGTTTAAAATGGTACAAAAAGAGGATGAAAATCTGGAAGATTTGTTGGAAAGATTTAACTATAACATCAAGAGAGAAAAAATGGAAAGCTTAGACCAAGATACTTTGAAAGCTCTCTTGTTGAAGAAAATTAGGGATGAATTGTTAGATATCCTTAGTATGATGGGAAAAGGAGATATATCTCAGCTCACATTACTTGAAATAGATGAATTATGTATCAACCTTTCAAGGGGGAAATATAAAACTTTAAAAGGACCAAGAGACCCTGCTCTTGCAAGGGAAAGTAAGTTTGCTTCTGGGACAGTAAGTAGGGCGGAAATAGGACATATTCTTGATGAATTCAAATTTGAAATTTTAGGGAGTCTTAGTGAACAAATAGACACCCTTAAGTTACAAAACAAGCAAAAAGTTGAATCTGATGCCTTAGCAATATTTTGTCCCAAATGTAGAAAGAAGCATGCCTTGAGAGAGTGCCCTTTGGATGCAAAAATAGTAGAGACTTGTGTAATTTTTTCAGAAAAACATGAGACCAAGAGTTTTCCTTCACTTCCTGGTCTTAAAGCTGTCTTTCAAGAAGAAACCCCTACAAATTCCACATAATCTCTCAATTTTGTCTCTATGAGGCCTTGGCAAGGACCTCAAGCAAAAGGATTCAATGATCAGATGTATAATCAAACCCCACCAAATTGGAATTCTTGGCAGCAACCTTGGCCCCAATTCCAAAATCAATCTCAAAATTGGGCACAAGGAGCACAAAATCCCTATGGAAGATACTCTCAGTATTATTAATATCCACCATCTTATCCACCATATCCAAATTTCCCTCCTCAACAAAATCAAAATCCACAACATAAAAATCCACCACTTCCATTACCATTTCCTCAGAAAGCAAATCAGTTACCTACCCAACTTGTACCAAAACCCAACAATAAAAATCCTCAGAACACATACATGATAGAATTCCAACAGTTCCCAACCTATTTGATTACTCCTTTAGACCTTAATGATGTTCAACTTAGGTATAGAAGAATACTTGAAAAGAAGAAACCTTCAATAATCATACAAGAGAAAAACAACTCTGAGGAAGATTCTCTACGAGTAAATAAAAGTCTTGAAGAGAGCACATATTTTCAAGACCCAAATATTGAAAAATCAAAACAAAAAAAACCAATAATTTCAACTCCTATATTAGATCAACCATCAGCATTCACCTCTACACCTCCCTTTCCAGAAAGATTACAAATTGATAAGGGTGTAGAGAAACAAATTATGGTGCCCAATTATGATTTCCTAGATGAGCTAAGAAATTTTTGTATTAAGATTCCATTATTACAAGCTATCAAGGAAATTCCAATCTTAGCAAAGACAATAAAGGAGTTAAGCATGAAAAAAACAGGAAAGAGAATAAAAGAGGCAAAGAAAATTTAATTGGCAGGAAAAATAGCAGATGTCATGATGGGTAAGATTGCTATTCCAAAGTATCGAGACCTAGGAAATCAAGTTGTTAAAATACACATCAGTGGAACTGAGATCCAAAACACACTTATTGATTTAAGAGCAGCAATCAATATCATGAGTAGACAAATCATGGATAAACTAAAAATTCCTAATCTTATTTTTACACCCACATTATTACAATTAGCAGATAGATCTGTGATTAAACCTTATGGGGTAATGGAAGACATTCCAGTGTACTTAGATTCTTGGGAGTACACTATGGATTTGATGATCCTAACTCATAAAAATAATCTAGGAGGACATCCTATTATATTAGGAAGACCTTGGTTAGCTACAACTGATGCTTTCATTAGCTATAGATCTGGTGATATTTACATCTATGATGGTAGTTTAACCAATAAATTTACCTTGTATCCTCCAGCAAGAACAATTAAAAAGTTAGATGATACTCAATGGATTGAGGATGAAGAAGACATACAACCTCTCTTCACAATTTCAGAAATTAGTGAAGATAGCCAGATTCTAAATACCTTAGAAAATTTTGAATCCTCTTCAGAATACAAACATGAACAATTTCAAGAAGAATCCAACATTGAGCTTTTATCATCAAGACAAATGTCTCTTTACTCCATGGATAAATTTGGTAGCACTACAATTGAGATATTTCCGGGTAAAACTTTAAACATAAACAAGAATCTAGAGAAATTTCAACAAGAAAATCTAGTCAAAATATTACAGAGACATTCTTCTGCATATGCATGGGAGTACACTGATATGAAATGGATAAGCCCTAAGACTTGCATTCATCACATCTACATAGAGGAAAATTTTAAACCAATTAGACAACCTCAGAGAAGGATGAATCCAAACCTTAGGGAGATTGTTAAAGAAGAATTGCAGAAATTGTTAAATGTCAACTTTATTTATCCCATTTCAGATAGTCAGTGGGTTTCTCCTTTGGTAATTGTGCCAAAGAAAAATGGTAAATGGAGGGTATGTATTGACTACTGGGAATTAAACAAAGCTACTCTTAAATATCATTTTCCCCTACCTTTCATAGATCAGGTGTTAGATACATTAGCTGGCAAAAAGTACTTCTCATTTTTATATGGGTTTAGTGGTTATAATCAAATTCAAGTAGCACTTGAAGATCAAGACAAAACCACATGTACATGTCCTTTGGGTCCCTATGCTTACCGAGTATTGCCATTTGGAATATGAAATGCACCTGCAACATTTCAAAGGGCAGTACTAGGAATCTTTTTAGATCTAATACATGACTGTGTAGAGGTATATATGGATGATTTCACAGTCTATGGAAACACATTTGAAGAAGCCTTAGCAAACTTGGAAATTTTTTTAAAAAGATGTAAAGAAGCAAATCTTTCACTAAGTCATGAGAAGTGTTTCATGACGTTTACTGAAGGGATTGTTTTGGGGCATCACATTTTAGGAGATGGGATTAGAGTTGATGAGTCAAAATTTGAAGTCATCTCTAACTTATTTGTTTCAAGTTTTCAAAAATATGTTAGGATTTTTCTAGGATTTACAGGGTATTACAGAAGATTTATAGAAAACTTCACCGAGATAGCATCTCCACTTTTCAAACTACTTACCAAGGACTGTGAATTCAAGTGGAATACTGATTTCCAGTTACCCTTTGAGACCCTGAAAAAAAAATCTCTGAAGCACCTATTTTAAGGGGACCTAACTGGAAATTACCTTTTCATATTTTAGCAGATGCCTCAGATACAGCTTTAGGAGTTGTATTGGGACAAAAATACGTGATTCCTTATGCCATCTACTATACAAGTAGAAATTTGACCCCTTCGGAGTTAAATTATACTGTAACTGAAAAAGAGTTCTTAGTTGTTGTTCATGCCATAAATAAATTCAGACACTATATAACAGGCTATGAAACTTTTGTTCACACAGATCACTCTGCAATTAAATATCTAATGAACAAATCAATTTCTAATGGTAGATTCATAATATGGTTATTTCTTTTACAGGAATTTAACATCACCATTCTATATAGGCTTGGAAAAAAAAATACAGTAGCTGATTTCCTATCTAGACTCCAAAACATTAAAGACAATACTCTAGTTGAAGATCAATTCCCTGATGAATATCTTTTTTCAATTTCTACTCAAACTCCTTGGTTTGGTGACATTTCCAATTATCTAGTTTCAGGGAAATTTCCTTCAACTATGAATGCAAGAGATAAAAGAAAGATCATTTATGACAGTGCAAAATATTCATGAGTTGCTAATGAGTTATACAAAACAGGTCTAGACTTTATTATTAGGAGATGTGTTCGAGAAGACGAGATGCTTGAGATCCTCAAGGCATGTCATGATGAACCTTGTGGTGGACACTTTGCTGATAAAAGGACATCTTATAAGATCCTTCATTTAGGATACTATTGGCCATCCCTCTTTAGAGACGCTAAAGAGTGTGTCAAAAGGTGTGACAGCTGCAAAAGGGTAGGGAAACCTTCTCCTTCAGGTGAGATTCCATTGCAGCCTCAGGTACATATTGAACCTTTTGAGAAATGGTCTTTAGATTTTGTAGGACCTATTAGTCCTCCATCAAGACAAAATAAATATATATTAGTTTTCACTGATTATGTTACCAAATGGGTAGAGGCCAAGCCATTACTTTCTGCTACTGAAGCATCTGTAGTTAATTTTCTTTTTGAGGATATTTTTACTCGTTTTGGTGTCCCAAGAGAAATTGTTACAGATCAAGGAGCTCAATTCACATCAAAGTTGGTGGAAAAAATGGTAGAGAAGTACAGAATCAGACATAGAAAATCTACTCCCTATCATCCACAAGCAAATGGCCAAATGGAATCTACCAATAAGGTCATTGAATGGATCCTAACAAAGACTGTTCATTTACATAGAAGAGATTGGGCAGACAGGCTTCCGGAAGCCTTGTAGGCCTATAGGACTACATGGAGAAGCACAACAGGTCATACCCCTTATGAACTTGTTTATGGAAAACAAGTCTTGTTTCCCATAGAATTTCAGATTCAAACTTTTAAAATGGCATTCCAGCTAGGACTTGATCTAAAAGAGGCACAAAATCACAGATTGGAGCAGATTAATGAATTGGATGAGATCATACAGGATGCAGTCTAGAGAACAAATATAGTCCAACAACAAAGGACTAGATGGCATGATAAGTACATTAAGGAAAAGAAATTCAAAGAAAGTGACTGGGCCCTCTTGTTTGATTCAAAGTTCAAATATTTTCAAGGTAAATTCCGAACACATTGGCTTGGGCCATATGAAATTGTGAAATTTTCTTACAATGGAGCAATAAAAATCAAGACAATAGATGAAGATAAGGTGACTTTTCTTGTAAATGGTCATAGATTTAAACTGTATCATAAGCCACTTTCAGGAGAAGAATTTGTCAAGAGATTCCAAGAGAACAGTGATGTGAATTTAATGAAGAAGAATCCTTCTTCTTCATCAACTTAATTTTATTTTCTGTAATCCGATGTAAAAAAAAAAAAAAAAAAGTATAAATATGAAAAATAATCATTGATTAGCATGTTTATACAGAAAAGAGAAGGTAAAAATCATAATCCTTCTGACACTCTAGCTTTTCAAAATTGTTATTTTCCTGCAATCAAATATCATAAAATCATAAGTTGCAGGCTCACTTTACATATCGCATTCCACTCACATTTATGATCCATTTCATTCCATCATATCTCACTCTATTCATACTTCATTCCACTCCATTTAATGATCCATCTCATTTCATTTCAGATTTTCCAAAAAAAAAAATTGTTCTTTTCTGCAATTAAATATTATAAAAACATAAGTTGCAGGCTCACTTTACATATTTCATTCCACTTCACATTTATGATCCATCTCATTCCATCATATTTCACTTCATTCATGCTTCATTCCACTATATTTCATGATCCATTTCATTTCATTTCATACTTCATTTCATCCATATTTAAAATCATTTCATTCCATGTCTCAAAGCTTTTACAGGTACATTCTGCAGCCATCTTTTCTGCAGCCAACTATTCTATAGCCATCTTTTCTGTAGCCAACCATTTAGCAGCCACTTGTTCAACATCCAATTCATCCTGCAAACCTACTTCAACAGTCAAAATCAAAAGGATTATGGAGTCTAAAAGATTAATAATTTTCAAAGGAAAGACAAAGCATATTAAAGCAACAAAAATCAAAAGAAGGGCTAAGGTAAAATTGTGTGTGAAATTATTATGATATCGAATTATGAAAGATATAGTATGGTTAAGTCATATGTATGTTTTATAAAGTTATTTCGATAAATTTAACTTAAAACATTCATAAAGTTAACCTAAAACATTCATTGATGATTTTGAAAATCCTCATGAGATTTCTCCTTGGTATTTTACTCCATGACAAACTCTCAAACTCAATCATTCTTATGATTTACCCTCACTGTATTTCACTCGTCTTGTATCCACTTAATGCCATTATATTCCGTAGCGAATTCCTGTATGCAGAAACAGAGAAGTCATCTTTAGGGTGAGACAACCCTCTACAACCATTTTTACCTCAAACAGGAGAGAAGTAACAGAGCAGTAAATTGAAGCTGAGGAAAAGAAGTAATGGGACTTACTGTAAGGTCTGAGCCAGTCGGAACTAAATATCTAGAAGGTTACCCTCAGATTAAAGAGATGTTACAGCAGTTTGGATGGCTAAAGTTTTTGGAGAAGTTCAATGGATTTCACAAGGAGGTCGCCAAGTCATTTGCCCAGTCATTCAATGGTTCAGAGGTCGAAATTAGTGATATCAAGTTCATCATCACAAAATCCTTCATAGAAGAAGCAACAGAGTTGCCGAGGCAAGGTGAACGTTGGTTTAAAAACAAAGAATTTCACAATGAAGCCTGGAGACATATGCTAAAAACACCAGGTATGGAAATTTCAGTATTCAAGAAAGGCATTCCTAGTTCAACCTTGAAAAATAAATGGCGAAATATGTTGCTAATTCTGCAAAAGTTTATAACCTGTGAGGAGAGATTTGGCACTTTATATGTTTATCACATTAGACTTATGATGAATTTCCTAGATGAAGAGATAAATCTACCCTTTTTCTTGCTCAATAGTCTAAAAAGGATGGCTTCTAATGTCCAAAAAAGGATCCAGTTCTTAGAAACCACCTTATATCATCATGTCTTAGTTAAAATTTTAATTGAGCATCATTTGAAGAAGGTAGGAGATAGTTGGGATGAATTCCTCTTGAGAAATCATTTTGAAGAACCTAAAGAAACTTTGTTTGAAGAAAAACTTGTAAGAAGAAGCAGGAGGGGAAAAGCTTCCAAATCTGTTGAAATTAAAACTGATAAATCAACACAAGAATACAGTGAGGAAATTGTCTCTGAAAAATTGGTCAAAATCAAGAAACAACTCAAAAAGGAAAAGATAACAAGAAAGGATGCTAAAGAGAAAGGTGAGGGGCCATCTAAACTGAGAAGAAGTCATAGGCTTAAAGGCATATTGAAGAAGACAAGAGTTAAGAAAACAGGAATCATAGATATTGAAGATGAAGAGACACCAATTGATAGATCTCCTGAGTACCAGTATGAAGAAGATCCTGATAGAGGAACTCTGGATGTAGATCTAGCCCAACAATAGATCAATGATTATGTTGAATCATTAGAAAAAATAGCCTCAGAAAATAGAGAAAGAACTCCTAGTCCACAAGAACCTTCAATTGAAATGTTGAAAAGAGACAAATATGAATTGGAAGTACTCAATAGGCATATAAAAAATGAAAATGAAATTTTAAGGGAACAAGTCAAACTGAAAAGTGACATGAACACAACTCTATCTCTGCAAATGAAAAAAATGTATAATGCTAGTGAGAAGCTGAAGAAGAAAAACAAGAAATTGAATAGGGCACTTATAAATCTGAGGTTCAAATTGGTCATAAGGAAGCCTAAGATGCCATTGAACACCAAGCAAAACAGAAAAAGGAAGCTAGATGTCCTGGCTGAAGTTTCAGAATACATGGATTGATTGCATGAGGACATGCAAAAGTTTTGCAGTGGGGGTATGTTGAGCCCTAAAAATGTATTTTCTTTTCACCAAAATCCACTTCATTCCATTTATCCTTTATCATTTATAGGCCTTAAAGATCAATAAGAATGATTAAAATCACTTTAAGAATACATGCAATGACTGACTTATTATACTTTTGTGGTTTTGTTTTCGTAGTGATTTTTGAGCAGACTTAGCTACAGAATGCAGTCATTTTGTAGCTAGTCGTATGTTCCGTAGCCATGTTTGTGCTTTAACAGGTTACAAGTGTCATCTGAGGGAAATACTTATATGATTAGACTCCAAAACTCTCCTACATCATTCCTTGTCCTCCACGAGGGCTGAGAAAAAATATGGAAGTGGTTATGCACGTGGACAAAGCCAAAACCAAGAAGCAGACTTCTATAAGGATAAGGACTCTTGAGGTGTCTTCAGCAAAATATGAGTCCTCAACAGGAGTTTTAGTTTGATTTTTATTATAGAACACACCTATGCCTATTTATACTCAATGTCATTTATGTAGTTGCTTTAAAAATAACTCGGTGAACCGAGAAACAGTTAGTTGATGTTTTGTTTTTAGTTTTCAAAGACTGTGATACTCTATTTCTGAGAGTTTTCTTCTAATGAAAGAAGTATAACTTTGATGCATGATCTGAAGTAACTTTAAGGAGTTAAGGATTCGTGTGCCAATCTGATGGTAGAGGGCCCCTACTATCTGAAAAGGCCTTTGCATATTTTCTAGATAAGTAACCTTTAACTCTGTTTTGTTCTTAACTTGGGTAGTTTTCTGAGTTTATCCTCTTGCATCATGTTTTATGTCATTTACTTACATCGAATATTACATTCAATCTTGTTCTCATAAGCTGTTCCAATACATCACTAATACGTGAATGAGATCTAACTGTAGTACTTTGAGTTAATTGCATTTTAGTTCTGTTAATTGCATTTCAGTCCTATTAGCTAGATTTAGAAGATCCTCATTATTTTATAAGCTACTCTTGTTCTCAAACTCTTCTAACACATCACTATTATATGAATGAGAATTAGTTATATTATTTTGAGTTATTGACTATTCTGCAATGATGTAAGAGATTCTCATGATTTTACAAAGAGTCTTTTTCCCCATTTGTTCCAAGAAATCTCTAATCCTTGAACGAGACTTAATAGTAACATTGTGAGTTGCAGAATGAGTTAATTCTAGTGTCATAAGTTATTTTAGCATAGGATTCTTTAGTATGTTACAGATAATCTTCTTCTCAAAATGTTCCAACAGATTTCTAACAATGAATAAGATTTCTCTATGATGTTTTAAGTTGTTGTTTACTAAGAGAACCTCATTACATCAAAACTAATCATTTTTCTCAGTTTGTTCCAACATACCTCTAATGAAATGAATTGGACTAATTTTAATGTTATGAGTTACTTTTCTTAGTAGCTTTACAATCTGTGGATTAGTGTTCTTTGTTCTTGGTACCATTCATAGTTTATAGTAGATTTTATTCTGTTTTAGTGTGATCAGTAACTTTTCTTTGCTAGTAATTTAGTTTTTTCCCCTTAGCATAAAAACACAAAACCAAAAACACTAGAAAAACACTAAGCACAATGAAGTAGGAAGAAGATACCTAGGCACATATGGTGCACTTCACTTCAACAGTTTACGAGCCCTGGTTGAAAATTTATGATATCAATTTAGGAACACTAAGTTGACTAGACACCTATAATTACCTTGGGATCTGCATGCCCTAATGGCAGGTTTCTCACCTTCAATGACAGGTTGCATCATTGACCTTCGATCGATCAATTCTATGAGTGTTCGACTACAAATCATTCATTCACACTTCATAGATTTTACTAAAGTACTCTGAGAGCCATTTTCATAATTGGTGATTTCTCTCACACTTGTTAACGGTTCACATCATTGATCGGTAATCAAGTGGTTTCTACCATGTTCGACTTCGACACAATTAATCACATGGATAGATTCATACTAGTTCGTGAAGCAAAAATCAAGACCCTAGATCTAGTTTCCACCATCTAATTTGTGAGGAGTTTTATTATTCTGTAATATTCCTAATTATTCCTAAGCTAATTAGAATATTAATTTTTTCTTTTCTTTCTTTTTTTAAAGAATAAATGTGTAAAGTAGGCTCATCAAACTCCTAATAAATAATAAATCAATGCCAAATATTAAAAAGGAAAAATCTTGGCTATGTAAGCAAGGACCCTTAAGTGTGAAAAGGAGCTAAACATCTTGACTGGGTCAACCTTGACCAATTCTATAGCACTGTATTGGAGGAGTGCTCATCAATGAGGCACAACGCAGTCCTAGTTGGAGATCTCTTGTGTGAAAGAGGTGATTTCCTTGAAGGTGGTTTAGGGTTTTGCAAGCTCCCATCTTATAAAAGGAAGGGGAAGGTAGCATGAGGAGGTGGTTCATGGATATGACATTTTGATATATTTTCTATTTAGACATATAGCTTTCTTTTCCTTTTTAGCCTAGATTTCCAATGTTGTTTAGCATTGGAATCTCCTATTTAGGAATTCCACCTCTTCCCATTAAGTAGCTCCTGAGAGAGTTTGTATTGCATATTCCACTATCTGGCTTGAGGCCAAGCTTCTTATTCCAACTAAAACTCAAATACTATTGATGGTTTGGTTGTATTTGCAAGCTGCATCAAGTGGAGGCTAGATATATTCAGATCTAGGCCATTCTAGTGCCTCTTTTTAGTGGGAGGTTATTCTATCCCCCTAGCAAGAGAGTATTGGATGATTGGAGCACATTTTCAAATATTGGCTTGAGGCCAAACCATGTTCTAGAGCCTACAATGCAGTCTATCTTCCTGTACTGCATTATTGGTAAGTGTAAAGTTGTAGGGTCTTTTGGCATACTTTTGGGAGAGAGATCTCTAGTGTTGGGAATCTGTCCTCACTGTGGTGATCCGTGGATTACAGATCTAATTCGTGTCATATTCAGATCTGATCTAAATACTCTGGTATTTTCTTTATAATTTCTAAATCATTCTATAGATCTGTTGCATAACGTCTCAAATCTACTCCATGTACTTCACTTTTTTCTAAAAACCCTAAGGGGATCTGAAAAAGGAGCCTTTCTAGTGTACATATTTAATATGGATCTAACTTTTTGTACACAAAATTGCTCTAGATCTGATATGTAATCAACAGCATTTTGAAACCTAATAAATAACGATGTCAAGTCTGTTTCAGTCCACTCCTGTGGTTGCAACACCTCTTTTGAGGAGATTTATTATGTTTATGTCTTGTATTTCTAGCTATGCTTCTTATGAGCCTCATTATACATCTATATTGCTGCTGTAAATAATATTGAAGAAAATTTTATTGGCCTCTTGCTCTTGCTTTAGATGAACTACATTATTTTAATACTTACTATTTAGTGTTGCTGCATGATTCCCATTTGGGATATTACAGTGGTATCAGAGCATCATCTTGGCACAGCCTGTGCTTTCTAAGAAGCCAATATGTCTTTTCATGACAGGAAAATATAGAAGAATAATATTGATTACACTAAAGAAAAAGAATACAAGGGTCAAACCCCTTTATCTAGAAGAATGAAAGGGAAAGAGTTCTCAAAAACTCTGTTCCAAACTCTGCATGAGCTTAAAGATGAAATCAAAGAAATGAAGAGGTAAAGACATAAAGGTCCCTCAAGAAGATATTCACATGAGGAAAACCTGAGTTCTTCATCTTATATGTGCAATAAATCAGCTACACAATTAGATGTACAATGTTATTCTATGCCCAGATCTACTGCAAGAGAGATGAAGGAAGAAGATGCACCAAAGAAGGAGACTTTGAGTGATTATCTTCAGGATTATGAATCCAAATCTTCGAAAATCAAGGAGCACTTGAGCTTCTGAGAGTTCTGATACCTTAAGGAGGAAAGAAGTTCCAACAAGTATAATAGAAGAGAAAGAGGTAGCTTCTTTCTGACAAACTTTGATGGATCCTCCACATGCATAGCCGAAGAATGGATAGATCAGCTAGACTCATATTTGGATCTACATCAAGCTTTATAAAATGAAGCCCTTAAGGTAGCAGCGCTGCATCTTAAAGGTAAAGCTTGTGTTTGGTGGTTATTTGAATCATTTTCATTGAAGAATGTAAATATATCTACTTATGAAAAATTCACTAGGATAATAGTGAAGAGATTTGATGTAAAAAAAAACTAAAACTTATTTGAAAGACCTAGCAAAGAATGAGCATGCAAAACCCTTACATGAGTTGGAAAGATCTGTTATGCAAAATCCACTTCAGATTTCTGTTGAAGGGGATAAAATCTTGTGTGATACCTTGCCAAGGGCAAGACCCCCATTGCTTGAAGAAATTTCTTCTCCAAAGGAAGTCATGGAGATTCCACTTTCGAAGGAAGATCAAGATCCAAGGTCTCTCATTGATAATGAGGTGTTCTCAAATATTGATGAGAAGGAAGAATAAGAGGGTAGTAACAATGTTGTCACTTCAAAAGAAGACCCATCACCACATGGGGATGGACATGAAGTTTTTTTCAAGGAAAAGAGCTTTTTAATCTTTGCAAATAATTCCCAAGGAGCATTATGTGACAACATTATTGGGCAATGACACCTTGCTCCAAGAACGAGGAGGAAGGTTGGATCAGCATCCAATGATGAGGAGCATGCACCCTTGTTTATTTCAAGGGGTTTTTATTCATGATAAGGAGACTGAACTATGCAGCAAAGGAAGGGACACATCAGTCCAATCATTCATACAATCTACTTCAGATCTTGATGTCTCTTTACATGGAGGCATTCCACTAGGGAGACCCCCTGATTACAAGAAAAATAAAGTGTTCTCTCAACTTTGTGCAATAGTGACATATTTGGCTAAGGAAGGATCCTTGAGGGGAGCTACCACAGTGCTTAGATCTATTGATATATTCCAAGGAAAGCTAAGCAATTTTCTGAAATTGACTTTGCTATCTCCCACTCATCTATTTGCGCTGGAAAATAAGAATTCAGAGATCTATGATGACATGAGCATGATTTCAAATGGCCACTCCATATTTTTGGGCCAACAAATGATATCTCTACACAGAAGGAAGATTTATGAAGAAGATAAGAGGGTGCCAACACTCTTGTATACATGGGCCAGACTATGGATGTTTTGGAAGAGAGGGACCTCTCAAAAATAGGTTGACTTCCACGAACTTCAATCTTGTCTTGAGAAAGATTAGCTGCAAGAGAGGAAGACAATATGGAGCTATAATACTCCTGTAATTGAGTATGTCAAAGAGGAGAAGGATGATGTGGCAGCTACTTCATTTCATAACTCTACAACACTGTCATTGTTGGGAATCCTAGATCCATATTGGGAGTCCCAACTCTTGGTATAATATTCCAAGAACCTCTTCACATATAAGGTTCTCCATGGGAAAGTGGAAGATATGAGGTATAGGGTGGTTGATGGAGTCATTTAATTTCATGATTATATCTACTTTCCTAAAGGATCAAGACTCAAAGATAAACTACTATGTGGAGCCTATGAGATCTTGCTTTCTACCCCCACTGATTTCATTAGAATACACCATATTATTTCAAATGGATTCATGTGGGAAGGCTTTGAAGAAGATTTATATCAGCATTATCAAATATTCATGTACCATATGGAGATGGAGTAGCAACATAACTCTATGGAAGAGTTAATTCAGCCCTCTCTTTCTCTTTTTTAAGAAGGGGATAGATCTATGCACCACTCCATTTGTTTAAGGAGGACTATTGTTGAAGAGCATACTTGTGTAAATCATGTATTATTTTCTGATTGTATACATTCTTTTACATTTTATATGCAAGCCATGACTTCAAAAAGGAGTGTCATACCTTATAAACTTCATGGCCAACTTTGGGCCAAGACTATCTCTGAAAATGGCCTCTCCCTTGATTGACAAAGGGAGATTTTGCAGCATGATGGGTGCTTTCCTAAGGAACCAAATATATTTCCCACTTTCAGCCATTGTGAGATGATATGGGAAGAAATTAAGTGGTGGGAAAACCACTTACCACATCTAGATCTAAGGCAAGCAAGATATGCACTGCGCTGGTTCCACCTATGGGACTATGATCCACTTCTATCAGTTCATTTTACTTTTTATGTATTGATGATTTTGATCCTACATGATGATGATGATGCTATGATATTTGTTGGGGACATGATCAGAGGGATGACACATTGGTTGAGTGTTTCCATTGGGAATGAAACTTCCTATATTTATTCATGCTTCAAGAGGAGGATATAACATTATATGGATACTACATTATATATTTTGTTTATTTATGCAAGGGGCCATATGTTTGGCTTATATCATTGGAAGAAGTATCTCACATGGGATAATTTGTTGTAAGACATGTGTTGCTCGAATCATATTCAACAAACACCTCTTATCCTCTACTATTTTCAAGCTTTGGAGAAGCTTATGGCAGCAAGAAGGTGGTTGGATGGCCACTTATTGTGTTATGTTTTGAAGCAGCAAGAAGAAGAATAGTGATGGTCTCAATGGAGGGGCTATTGCCACCATCTAATATATCATATGACACTTAGTCCATGTCTCTTTTGGAGCACATATAGTGATGATACTTTATTCACTATATCCATGGAAGATTGGGCAAGAAGGGTCCCTAGAATCAATGAAGGGAATCATGAGGTTCCAAGTCTCTTTTGGCTTCATGAGAACTACATTATTGCAGCCCAAGATCAGCAGCTCCAAGTTTATCATAAATGGAGGGAGAGACAATGTAATTTGAACATTATTACCTCTCATTTCCAGCCATTCAGCCCCTATACATTGCATAAGGAGGGGTTTGGTTACCATTTCTATGAGCTACCAAGGATGGCTCACTTTGTTTGGATGATAACATGGATATTGGAGTTTCTCATGGGGGTTGAAGCACCCAATATTCATCATCTCTCAGGCCTTGAGAAGGCTAATAGACAACATATGATTCTTTCTATGCATATCCCACTTCTTCATGATGACAACTATTTGGTTTATTTACCGGAGGAAAAATTGTATTCTTGGGAGGAGACAATTCCATCGGAGATTTTTCAGAGTCCTTGTAAGTTACTTGAGGACAAGCAACATTTTGGAGGGGAGGACTGTAATATTCCTAGTTAGTCCTAAGCTTGTTAGAATATTTATTTTTTCTTTTCTTTCTTTGTTTAAATAATAAATGTGTAAAGGAGGCTCATAAAACTCCTAATAAAGAATAAGTCAATGCCGAATATGAAAAAGGATAAATATTGGCTATGTAAGCAAGCACCCATAAGTGTGAAAAGGGGCTAAACATCTTGAATGGGTCAGCCTTGACCAATTCTACAACGTTGTATTGGAGGAGCACTCATCAATGAGGCAGAACACAGTCCTAGTTTGAGATCTCTTGTGTGAAAGAGGTGATTTCCTTGAAGGTGGTTTAGGGTTTTGCAAGCTCTCATCTTATAAAAGGAAGGGGAAGATAGCATGAGGAAGTGGTTCATGGATATGAAATTTTGATATATTTTCTATTTAGACATATAGATTTCTTTGGTTGTTTATCCTAGATTGCAAATTTTGTTTAGCATTGGAATCTCCTCTTTAGCAATTCCACCTCTTCCCATTGAGTAACTCTTGGGATAGTTTGTATTGCATAGTCCACTATCTTTCTTGAGGCTAAGCTTCTTCTTCCAACTACAACTCAGATCTTGTTGAGGGTTTGGTTTTATTTTCAAGATGCAACAAGTGGAGGCTAGATCTATTTAGATCTAGGCCATTATAGTGCCTCTTTTTAGTGGGAGAATCTTCTATCCCCCTGGCAAGAGAGTATTGGATGATTGGAGCACATTTTCAGATCTTGGCTTGAGGCCAAACCATGTTCTAGAGCCTACAATGCAGTCTATCTTACTGTACTACATTATTTGCAAGTGTAAAGTTACAAGGTCTTTTGGCATAATTTCGGGAGAGAGATCTATAGTGTTGGGAATCGGACCTCACTATGGTGATCCATGGATTATAGATCTAATTCATGTCATATTCAGATATGATCTGAATACTCTGGTATTTTCTTCATAATTTCTGAATCATTCTGCACATCTGCTGCATAAGGTCTCAAGTCAACTCCATGTACTTCACTTTTTGCTGAAAACCCTAAAGGGATCTGAAAGAGGAGCCTTTCTAGTGTACATATCTGATATAGATCTAACCTTTTGTACATAGATCTGATCTATATTTGATATGTCATCAACAACAGTTTTCAGCCTAATAAATAAAATTGTCAAGGAAGTTTTAGTCCATTCATGTGGTTGCATCACCTCTTTTGAGCAGATTTCTTCTGTTTATGTCTTGTATTTCCAGCTATGCTTCTTATGGGCCTCATTATACATCTATATTGCTGCTGTAAATACTATTGAAGAAAATTGTATTGGCCTCCTACTCTTGCTTTAGATTAACTACGTTATTTTAATGCTTATTGTTCAATATTGCTGCATGATTTTCATTTGGGATATTACATATTCATGATACAGTAGACTACTCATGAAAGATGGTTGCGCCCATGTTGTATCTAATTTTGATATAATATTGAAACCATATCTGTTCTAGAACATTTAGTTAGTTTTTATCTGAGGATGGGAATCCCTACCTCAACGATGATATATATATGTTTGCATTGAATGTTTTTACAGGTGTTCGACTGGTGTCTCCAATCCAATCCTTGGAATGATAAAGCACTTAACTCTTCAGAATAACCTCAGACTTTGCACTTTAGGGGGAAATATGTTACATGTTATTTTTTCACCATGAAATTTTACTGTTCATATGGGTCTATCACCACCTATATCATGTTCCCTTAGAATTCAAAAACATCAATGTTCCTAAATCAATTATTGGAATTGGAGAAAAACTCTGTAAAACCCTTAAAATTGTACCTCTGTGGTTTTTTTAGCCTTTTCCTACGCATGCACTATTGTGTAGTCCAATAAAAATGAACCCCCCCACTTTTTATGCCATTAAATGGCCTGCAAACAACTAGGGAACAAAGAAAGGAATAAATTTTGAAGGTGCTCTTCACATCTAACAGCCCCAACCAAGCTTCGTAGTCGCGATCGCTTGAGATTTATTCTCCACCATGGAGCTTATCCTTTGGTCCATGAGCTAAGTTCCATTCTCGAGAGGAAGCCATCCCCTCATGGAACTGGAAACTACCTCCATTTCTCATAAATGAGCTCAAGTTTCAAAGGAAGGGCAGATTGTAAAGGAATTTTGGAATATAACTACAAGAGTGCACATTAGCACTAGTGAGTTTTTAGACAATGTTGTTATCATGTTCTCGATCGAGACATTCCGTGAAGCCACAAGAGAGGAAGGCTTATCAAACTGAAGGAGGAAATGATTGTTTACGCACCGGGAGAAACTGTATGACATCAATGCATCAAAGTTGTAAGATTACTCTTTGCTCCAAGATACCCCCCCCCCCCCCCATATGATTTCTTTTTTTCATTGAGTTGTTCTTATGCTTATTGGAATAACATCAATACTTAGACTCCGTGATCACTAAGTTGGATTTGCTTTTCTTGATTATTATATGTTGCAGATGCTTTGATCCTTTTGTCTTGTCTTTGATTGTAGGTTCCACTCTATCGAGAAAGCACTTTGGAGCGATGGGACCGCATCGAAAATTTGATTTCCAAGGGTAGGGGCATGTCCTCTCTACTTTATAATAATTATTAAATTCAATTGTTCTAGAGAAAAGGTTTCTAAAATGGATGTTTGTTTCTAGCTACTCGTTGAGTACTAGGGAGATCGCTCTTTGTCCGCAAGAGGGATTAATCCAATGAATACGTAAACGTTACCAGTGATAGCATGGTAAGAGTTGTGTTTTTGCACTTATTGATCATATAACACAACATTTTCATTCTCTTTCCATTTATATACAGTGCATTTCTCCACAAGAGGGTAAGCCTCTATTTTGGCTTCATGGTCATTTTGGGGTCAACATCAGTGATGGGGATAGCCATCTCTTGCATGGATTTGGGAAAGTGTTGTTTTTTTGTTTGTATGCTAAGTTGATATATAATTCCATTTTATATTTTCTAGTATATGAGATAACATGCACAACTATAAAATTATTGGGAGACAACTTGCCATATTTTGTTTTGAGAGAGTAGTTGGAAAAACTACGTTGTAACGACTTGGGAAATTGTTGGTACCTTCCAGCACTACATAAAACCTTCAGTATGTTTCTTATTTGGATTCCATATGGTGATGATGTCCTATTCATTTCATATGGGATGGTTTGGGCAAGCATGATTCATGACACTAGAGAGAGAATCTTTTGAGGATCGAGTTTTCTTGCCTCGAGAGCAACATTATCGTAGCCCAAAATCGCATCCACCTACACTACCATATGTAGCGCATATAAATCTTGTTATATCATGGTAATTTATTCATCCCACCTAAATTGTAGGAGCCAAAGGTGGAAGAGATATTCTATGAATTACCATTTTGGAGGGTGATTCATTTTGTGTGGATGATAGCTTCGGGATGGGAGCTTCACATGGGAATGATGGTTCCTAATATATTTCAGATTCCATACCTCAATAAGGCCTCTAGACAACATATAGTTGCCTCCACTGATATCCCACTACTTCATGATGAGAGCCATTGGGATTTGTCACCAAAGGCTAACTTATACACTCGGGAGGAGAAACTTGAGACCGTGATGACATACCATCTTGATCATCGTATAGTTTATCATATGAGGATGTTATAGGAGGAGAAGAGGAGGTGCTCTTCAATTCTTTCCTTGCGCTTCGAAGACAAGCAACATTTGGGAGGGGAGGGGACAACAATATTCCTAAATTAGCATGCAGCTAATTGGAATATTAATTTTTTCTTTTGTCATTAGATAGATGAATAAAGTGGGTAGGGAGACCAATGAATCTCTTTAGTAGGAATAAAATCCCTATTAATGTGAAAATAGATCATCTTTATAGTCGGATAAAGCACCTCCATGTATGAAAAGGGGCTAAATCAAATGGACAAGGTCAATGTTGACTAAATCAATAATGCTGGTATGGAGAGAGTGGATCATTAATGGTAGACATCGCAGTGTTAATGGGAGATAGTCTCCATGAGAGTAGTGGCTTTAATGAGTGGGACCCAAGGTCAGAAGGCTCACAATGCATATAAGGAAGGGAAAGTAAGCCATAGAAGGAATTTTTGATGATTATTGTTTTGATATTTTTAGATCTGGAATTACCAGATGACATTTATATGCATGCTTTTGTTATTTAGCATGGTCTGCTATATTGTTTAGTACAATGGTGTTCCCGAGTGGGAATCCCACACTCATCCTCGGGGGATTTCGAGTGCCTAATCAGGAGATATTATTGAGTTGTACAGTAAAAATGTAGGAATTAGGCCAAGCTTCAGTCTTCTGCTACAGTGTAGTCTCTGTTCAAATTTTTGTTGTGTTGCATGGTGTTGTGGTGGTGGATTGTTAGGGCCACTTTCTATGGTTTTTTTCTAGTGCAGGAAGCTTTTTTTCCATTGGGAGGCCAGAAAGGAAGTTCCTTGGGATTTATTTAATATCATGGCATTAGGCCAACCTATTTACATCACCTACAATGCACATTCCCTCATAGACTGCGTTATTATAGTGCGCATTTGCAGTGGAGGATTCATTGCCTGATTTGGAGGGTGAGATTCTGCGGAAGGGTGATCACCTTTCAGCATTATGGAGTGATATTGGAGACCGTATATTTTCATATTAGTTTTAGCCACCTCCTTTCCATTATTTAGTTCTCATCTGTTATTGAACTTTAGGGCTGCATTCCGCATTTTGCACTTTTTGGTATTTCGGGAAACCCTTTTAGGTTGTACGTAGTGTTATGTTTTGGAGCCATCTTTCACTCTCAACATTTTTGAGCTATATAACAGCAAATACATATTTTTATATCTTTCCCGTATATTTATAAATAAAACTATGTTTTCATTGATCATGGCATTTGTATAATGTGTTGTCTTTCATGGTATTAGCATATGTTCTTATTAGAGGCTTGATTTGTATTGCTTGGAGAGACTTGATCCTCAAGATATTGTGCCTATTATTTCGTTGATATGTTTAATAATATGGTTATACATTTGTCTCATGTAATGTGTATTGATGTATTCACTGTACTTTCCATGTTTATGTGATATATTGTTTCTTTTCCTATTTTTTGGATATTTCATATTGTTAGATCGGGTGAATCACAGACAGCATGCATATTTGTACAATTTCGACATGGTATCGTAATGTACAAGAAATTGTAGAAGTGAAGTAGGAGCTGAATTAGAATGGGTGGGAGAATTTTGAATTGTAGAAGGATTTTCTTGGTTTTATAGTCGATTCAAGGTCGAAATGGCTTTCAATGGATTGCGTCAGGGAGTATGCACTTGAGGGTATCTCGAACTAAGTACTGGCGGAAAGGACAAGATGGAGAAGCATTTCAAGATAATGATTGAAGGTAACTATTGAAAATGATGTTCTTAATCCTGCTGGTATTTACGTCTTTAATCTTGATTCATGGCAAACGAAAGTGGCAAAGGCAAGGAGGATCCTGTTGGAAGGAGTACGAGACCACATTGTCTCAAGCCTCCATGGGAAAGTGAAACCATACACAATGTGGAATTCTTTGGTGGATCCATTCCAAATTAGTAGTGACCATAGAAAATTGGTGCTCAAAGATAAATTCAAGAAGATCAAGATGGAAAAGGGCGACACCATCCCAAAGTATCTCACAATGTTTGTCCAATGTCTGGATGAACTAGGGAATGTGGGAATAACAGTTGTTGATGATGATTTCATGAGTTTGCCTCTCCTGGGACTTCCTAAGAGTTTGCAAAATTATGAAGACTCTATCAACGACCTAAAAATATTGTCACTAGGAATCATTCAAGGATCTAGTGCAGAGGAGTTCGGCAAACCACTTAGTAGATGGCTCTTCATCAAAGAATGATGATGAAGAGTATATGCTTTGGCTACAAAGGAAAATAAGGGAAGGGGAAGAAATTCTCATTCTAAATAAGAACAAAGGTAAGAAGTCGGACATGTCCAAGGTGAAATGTTTACTTTCACGAACATGGGAATTTTTCTACTAATCGTCCACAAAAGAAGAAGAACAAGAAGGTTTCGGATCCTGTGTCATGAGGCCCTTGCATCACAATTTGAGTTGGACTTTCATTGATTGCATGCATGGTGTCAAGTGCATTTTATCTACGTGGTATTTGTATAGTGCACTTCCTTAGACATGACGGGAGATAAGGAGATTTTCGTATTATGGGAGGAGAAATATCTCAAGATGTGCATATTGAGATGGTTGACGCTTTGTCACTGCTGTGCTGCTACTAGTATTGGTACCAATACATTTTTGGAGGGAGTCGTAAACCATTTCAATTAAAAATATGTGATTTATGTTTCTGTGTCCGAAGAAAAACTTAGTTCGAGTTGCAATGTTGGATAGACAGAGGCCATGACGTTTCTTTTAGCGATGCAGTGCTTTTTTCTATGTGACACAAGTAAAACAATGGCCCAAGTGAAAAGGAGTAGGGATTCGAGTTAATAATATCTATGATGGAGGCATATGGCTACACTACCATGATGGGAAAGGAAGAAAAAGCAGAGTCGAGTTGAGGGAAATGGTGGGTGCATGTGCGATTGGGCCATCTTCATCATGGAGCCTTAAAAGTCATGCAACAAATATCTACTAGAATTCCAATGGGAACACTTGATCGCTTAGACTGCCACAAGGGTTGCACCATGGGGAAGCATGTGAATTCCACCTTTCATGAGAAGGAGAACCATGCTTCAGGATCTCGAGAGTTCCGACATACATGTGGACCATTCTTAGTTGCTTCAATGGTAAAAACACAAGCACTATGAAATATTTTTTGGATGAATTTTTCGTAAATGTTGGATCTTCGTCATGCAAGAAGAAATCATCAAACATTCTCTAAGTTCGTGAGAGTTTAAGGCATTGCGGAGAAATAGTTTGTGAAGAAAGTTAAGGCTCTGAAGAGGATATTTGGTGGATAATACATCTCTAATCTAATCAAAGAACTTCGACAAAAAGAAGAATTCGAGAGACCGATAGTTTCGTGACCTCGTTGTTAAAATGTGGTTATTGGAGGAGGAAGAATAGAATGATCATGGTGCAAAGACGAGCGATGTTGCATGATCAGTGGCCAACTACCGCACGTAGGGTGGAAGCATGAAACACTATGGTTTATGCGTAACCGTTGTCCCTACAGAGTACTTGGCATGATTACACCCCGAAGAAGCCACCGGGTAAGAAACCCGGGATAAGGTTTCACACCTAAGATTTTTTTCTCATCTCTTTATGTCCATGTGACCAAGGGCGCTAGGAAATAGTTGGTTGAACCGCCTGGTTGAGATTTTTTTGGGTGTCATAGAAACACCCCATAATTATCGTGTGTATTTTCCAAACAATATAATTACTATTGTGTGACAGGATATAAAATTTGATGAGGGGAAGCCATGCGGTTGTCACTTTAGATGGAACTGGACCTGCATGCTGAGGAGGAACTGTTTGTTTCCAAATATGAGTCTCTAGATGTGGATCAGCCACAGGAGGAGGTTCATGGAGTGGACGAAGCCACTCATGCAGATCCATCCATAAGAAATGGCAAAAGGCACACCACGTGCTTCTATAGGCCGAGACTTGATGTCAGCATGTACTGTGTTGGAGCCCTCACATCACAACGCAGACAAAGACAAGATACCTAATTTACTTACTTAGACACATGTTTCTAAGAGAAAATTACCACTAAACCATATTACTTTAGGAAGTAGCAACAAACACTTACTTGGGTTGATGAAATGGTGGAGGAATATGACTCCATTGTCAAAAATAGTGTTTGGGAAATTGTTGCAAGATTGGTTGATAAATCAGCTTTAGGTTCGAGATGTGATCTTTTCAAGGTAAAGTAACCGTCGATGGGAGGTGAGAACACAATGCAAATTTGTGGCCTAGGCTTTTCGCAGATCGAGGGGATAGATTATGATGATACCGTAAACCCATCGTCACAAGGCATTTTCCACAAGGACCACCCTCAATGCAAATGGGTCGTGCGCATTCATCGTATGGATGTGAAAACCATGTTTCTTACCGGGATCATCGAGAGGAGGTGTACACATAGAAGCTCGAAGGTTTCAACATTCACATCGAGTCACATGTGTGCGTACTCAAAAGAGCATTGTATGGGTTGAAGAAAGCACCCCGTGCTTTCATACACCAACAGACATCTATTTCATTGACCAGGCTTCACCAAAAGTGAAGTATGCTAACCCTATACCAAATTGTGGTGGAGGGTAGGATTTAATCTCATTTTTCTTTATGTTGATGACGGGCTGACAACTAGTGATGGGCATCCTATACACTCATGCATGAGGATCTTTCTAAGGAGTTCAAAGGACATATGGGGCCTTCATTGGCCTTGGATTGGAAATACGGCAGTGAGATGGTGAAATTTTTGTGTCTCGAGGCAAGTATGCAAAGGAGATATTGGGTAAGTTTAACATGGAGAGTTGCAAACGCATGGATACTCCTCTTCCAAGAAATTGTAGAAAAGAGGATGCTACTATCTATCGACAATTAGTGGGTTTGCTAATGTATCTAGTGAACACAAGACCAGACATTTTCTATGCGGTTAACCAACTAAGTCAAGCTATGGTTAAGCCTACCAAGCTCTTTTGGAAGGCAGGGAAGCATGTTCTGAGATACCTAAGGGGCACATCAGAGTATGTTCCATGGTACGTACGCGTACATATGAGGAATTTGCATGACTTCACTTCGATGCGTATCAATGGAAGTCCAACAAAAAAGATCATGTTAAGGGGGATATTTAGCATTGGATCCTCAGCTAGCCTGGTACAGAAGGAAGCAGAGATCCGTGGAACTCAATTCAGTGGAAGCAGAATACATGGAATAAATTCAAGTTGCATGTGAGGCTATCTGGACAAGAAAGATCTTGGTTGGTTTGTTTGGTTCTCATATGGATCCGACAGTGATTCATTGTGATAAACAGAGTTGCATTAAAATATCAATTAATCTTATGTTTCATGACAGATCCAAGCAGATAGTTACGTGGTACCATCAGGTTATAGATTGTGTGCAACGTAGAATTATGTTGGTTTAGTACATTCCCATGGAAGATCAGGATGCAGATATTCTGACGAAGGCACTCACCGTATAGCACCCGAATACCATGATAAGATCGGCAACAGATAATCCCTTGTTGAGAGGTAGTGTTGAGATTCAACAAGAAAAATTCATGATCCTAGTGAAAATTAAGCACCTACACTAGTGTGGGGCCCACAGGATACTTTTACGTGTATGGCTATTTTTAGATGCATGTCTATTTTTATTATCCCTTAATTTAGATGGAGATTAAACTATAACCTATTCTCAATGAGAGATTGAAAATAGTTAACTGAAGTGGAAAATCAGTTAGCTAAGTGAGTTTCGAGTTAAGTGGTTGGTTGGTGGGACATGCAGGTTGATTTTAGTTATAACTGAGTGATTCGAGTTGCAATGTAGTTGGAAGTGAAGTGGCATGAGTTGTGCAAGTTGTAAGTAGTTTGTCCTGTTAAGTGAGTTAAATTAGTTGTGCTAGTTGTAATCGAAGATACGCTAGTGAGATATCAAGTGAATTAATTATTAATTAATTCACAATCGTTGCTTTCACATGCAACTAAATATTTACTATTATTAGTCGCACGCATGTCGTATCCAAGGGAGAACCGTATGAGTTCTATGTCAAAGGGAAGTAAACTATCGGGCTAGACATCCACCACGCGTGCACACATGCAAGCACACACAAATTGGATGTGCCCATGAGTATTAAGCAAACACAGGAAAGATGGCATCAATTTAGGATTAATTTTCACTGTGTGATTGTTGTGTTGGAGGCAAGTTGGGAGATAGTAAATTGGCTAAGGGATTTTCCAATTTTTGTATGAAAGAGACAGCTTAGTTGATGTACGAGGCTCCCGTGAGAAATTTTTGTATTTAATTGTTTCATGATCCATGATATAATATACAATAGAAGATAGTGGGATTTTTAGCTACAATATTTCCTAAGAATTATCTCGTGTTGTGTGTGATTGATATTTCTTCATGCTTATGTAATTGGTGACCGTGTTTTTAACTCTCTACATATATTTGTAGAAGAGCTTTAGTATTTAACTTAGAATTTTGTTAGACTTAACCTATACATGCATATTGTATAATTTCTACAAAAACAAAGAAATACATTCATGACTATGTATTTTCTTCGTGTTTGCTTCTTTTCAGCATACTCGGTTTCCTCGAAACATAGGGAAGCATTCATATTATTTTCCTTACTCTATTTTACCATCCATCCTTGCTATTCTAAATTGGTATTGATGGGCTGCCCATCAGAGAACTTAGAGTAAATCGGCGCTCAACCAAATTTGAACTAAATATTAGCTCTTCTACCGAGAGGTCTCTCAAGGTAACTTATGATTCCCAAAGAAAACTTCACTTGATGGCTAAATATATGACTGTAAAATTGATTATGATTGATTGAAGGTTGAAAGTTTAAATGACCTACCATCGGGAAATGGAGTCAACATCGTACTCTACCAATGAAATGATATTTCTTATGGAAACTGAGGCAAATGGAAGTTTCAATGGTAAGATGGTACACATAGACACTATAGGAAGAAAACAACAATTTAACATATAGAGGAAGTAAAAACATATTTCCATGAGTTTTGAGTGATTAGATATAATCTGACTACAGATATTAAACATGAAAGATATAACACAATAACTCATTGAACACTTCATCCAAATCTTAGGTGAAAAAAATACCAAAACATCCATTGTATATTACTAAAGTTGTTTCATATTCCAAATTAGGAAAGACAACAATATTGAACGCTAAATTGAAATATAAAACAAATAATGATGCAAAACACATGAGAAAGTCATAGATCCATTATATTATGTATTAGAGTAGAAAAATATACAATGTGTTGAGGAACAAATCACTTAAACTAGGTAAACAAGCCTCCAAAGCCCAGAAATACTAGAATCCCAAGGGATGTTGCAACACATAAATGTCAAAATACATGACAGCATAGTCCCAATGAGGGTTACTGCTAAAAAAAAATAAATATGAATGGATATGCTGATATATTACTCAAAAGGAGCTGAAAATGGAGAACTAGTCTCACAAACACAATCCCAAGATAACTCGGCAAGGGTTTCTTGAAATACACAATATGAAAAAAGTGCAGACTGCAACTCTATGGCTGAATCATGTTGCATCACTGAAGCTCTGTTGCAAAATGTCTGAAATGACAAAGATATGGCTGTAACTTCTCCTCCCTAGCTTTCCGGGTGAAAGGCTGCTCCTTTCACTAGGAAACTAGCTCATAAATAGGGTTTTACACCCCTCCACTGCAACACAATGAAAAATAACACAGTTCCTCAAGGATAATGTGCTGTGGCTGTAGGTGACTACTTGGCCCAATGCCAGATGATGGAAATGAAGGTCAGAATACTCTTTATAATATTCCAAAATTAGCATGCAACTAATTGGAATATTGAATTTTACTTTGGTCACCTAGCAATTGAATAAATGGGTAAGAAGGCCCATGCATATTAAAAACAAGAATAAAATCCCTCATGTTGTGAAAAGGGATCATAAAACTAGCTGGATTTTACACTCCCAAGTGTGAACAAGGAAAAATGCATGTGGACATGGTCAAGCTTGACCAAGTCAACAGCGCTGATATGAGAGAAGGAGATCACCCTTAGAGACAACACCGTGCAAGTAGAAGGAATATTATTTGGTGGAGGAAACCCTAGTGAGTGGGGCCCAAGTAAAGATGGCTCTCACTTGTTTAAAAGGAGGGAAAGGCAGCCATAGGAGGGAGGAATTGAATATTGGATTTTGGTCTGCATGACTATTCTGCTTTCTCCAACTGTTTAGTTGAGATTGCTATGCTGCTTAGCACAAGGTATTCCTGTTGAGGAATCCCTTCTCATTTCTTGAGAGGCCTCTTGAAGGAGATTGTACTATATTTCTCCACATCCAGGCTTGAGGCCAAGCATCCTCCTTCAGCTACAATGTTATTTCTGCAGCAGTATAACATTGTGTTGCAAGGTGTTGCAGTGGGGGTTCACAACACCACTTCCTGCACTTATTTTTCAGAGGGAGCTTTCATTCCTTTGGGAGATCAGTAAGGAAGGTTCTAGAGAATATTTCCATATCATGGAACTTGGAAAAAGTACTCCCATCATCTACAGTGCAGTCCCTTGTAGGAACTGCATCATTTCTTGCAATGTTGTAGTGTGAGGGTTCATACCCTTGTTTTTGAGCTAGTTTCTAAGGAAAAGGGCCAACCCTTCTCCCGTAAATATTGTAAGAAGGATCCTCCTTCATTTATTGTATTACTCAGCTGTATATATGCAGAGCTTTATCTAACTACATTATTTCAGATCTAGATCTGCAGATCCACTCCTTTGTACTTACTCTCTCAAGAAACCCTTGCCGGGTTATCTTCATATTATGCAAAAGGGGCTAGATCCCTATTTTTCTCTGTAATTTGGATAAAAAAACTCAAGATCTATTTTTTATGTCATATTGTTGTAGAAATTATCTTACAATTACGTTTTGTGTGCTTCATAAATTTTTGTATAGCTTAAGTCACGGGATTTCAGTGTTTTTAAGTCATATTGGGACCGGGAGATCTGTTTAACTCATAAAAAGGGATTTGTTTCTGATCCCCTTCTGGATGTGAGTCCCATAATACATAAGCTAAGGGATCCAAGCATTATTTATCCCTGTTATAATGAAATTATATGTAATTAACATTTTTATGGCCCATATTACTGCATTTCCCCACTTTGGGATGACATAGTGGATCATATTTTTGCTGTTGTAACAATCATTTGTTGGCTAAGTGTTCTACATACATTTTATGAGTTAATTTATCACTGATACTCCACTATCATGTTTATGTATTTCTGCATTCCCATTTTGGGATATTACACTCTTATATTTCCTTCTCAAGTCCTCCAAGATAGAGTGTGGAATTCCTGCATGGAAATGCCGTTGTACTAAACAGTACAACAAACCCATCTAAATATCTGAAGCATGCAATAATTCATAAGACTCAAACATAAACAATATTCTAAATGCATCTCATGGCTTCCATCCTTTCCCTTATATTCTTGGTGAGCTTCCTCACCCTTGGCCCCAATCATTTATGAGGTTACTTCCATGCAAAGACTCCTCCTCCAAAACTGCACTGTCCCCACTAGCTCCACTCTCTTCTTTGGCAGTGCTATTGATTTGGTCAACCTTGATCCAATCTACATGAATTGCCCCATTTCACACCCAAGGTGGATTTATTTTGACTATCTAAACTAATCCACATCCATACTGGAAGTGATTTATTCCTACTAAAGAGATTTAAGGGTCTCCCTACCCCACTTATTCCTCTAGACTGTAAATAGAAGTAACATATAATATTCCAACTATATGAAAGCTAATTGGGAATATTACAGTCCTCCCCTCCCAAAAGTTACTTGTCCTCAAACAACAATAAAGAAGGATGCTGCAAAATCTTCTCTCCCTCCCAAGTGGCATCCTCATCAGGAAGATTCCTCGATTGAATCAGATATTCTTTAATCACCCTGCTCCTTAACTGCCTTTCCCGAGTATCCAAGATAGCCTCTAGATACAAAACTAGATGGCCCTCATCATCAATAGGTGGGATATCCATAGTGGAAACCACATGTTGTCCAATGGCATTCTTGAGGCATGAGACATGAAAAATGTTATGGATCTTCCTCCCAATAGGAAGCTCTAGCTCATATTCTACTTATCCAACATGATGGATCACCCTGTATGGCCCATAGAACTGAGGTTTAAGCTTCTCAGCTCATTTCTCCTTAAGTGTAGATTGTCTATATGGCTGAAGACAAAGATAGACCAAATCGTCCACCTCAAACTGCCTCTCTATCTAACCATGGTCTACATACATCTTTTGTTGGTTTTGTGTTGTAGCAATGCTGTCCTTGAGGGCCTGGAGTATATTATGACTCTCTTGAATTCACTCCTTTTCTCAAGGAGATTTACTTGCTCCAAACATCACATCAGCAAATTCTAGTGCATCATACCCATAAATGGCTCTAAATGGGGTCATGTCAATGGACACATGAAAGGTTTTGTTGTAGCAACACTCCCCCAAATGGAGCCAACGCAACCATGCTCTCTGCTACCCCAAAACATAGTTTCGTAAGTAGCCTTCCAACCACTTGTTTAATATTTTGGTCTATCCATCGGTTTGTGGGTGATAACTGGTACTTGGTGTCAACTCAGTACCCACTAACCGAAAAAGCTCTTGCCAAAAGTCACCCATGAAGTGGCTATCCCGATCATTGACTATGGTCTTTGGAAGACCATGAAGTTTAAACAAATCTCTAAAGAATATCTCGACTACCTATGAAGAAGTATACCATGCAGAAATAGCAAAGAAATGTGAATACTTTGTTATTCGATCAACAACTACAAAGATACAATCCTTACCCTGAACTGTAGGTAGACCAGTGATGAAGTCCATGGAAATACTTTCCCATTTTACATCTGGAATAGGGAGTGGCTACAATAATCCTGCGAGATGGTTGTGCTCTCCTTTGTTCTGTTGGAAAACTACACACCCCTTGATGTGTTGGAGCACATCCTCCTTGAGACCCTTCCATGAGAATCTCTCCCGAATAGCCTGACATGTCTTGGTGAATCCTTGATGCCCCACAAGTGGTGAGTCATGTGATGCTAGAAAAATATTCTTCTTGAGCTTAGAATCTCTAGCCAAGAAGACTCAATCCTGGTAATAGATGACCTCATCCATCACTATATACCTCTTATCAGTCACCAATCCATATAGGACCTCACATGAAAAGTGGTCTTTGGAGTATTACACTAGCAACTGAGCCTTCCAATCTGTATCCATGCTAATCAAGGACAGTGCTGTTGCCCTCTGAGATAGAGCATCTGCTACTACAATACTCTTCCCTTTGACATTAATATGTTTGGATCTTAATCACCCATTTCTACTACCTCTCCTGAAGCTGCTTCTTCTCAAGAAAGAATCGAAGACTATTATGATCAGTCTTCACTCGGAATCTATTACCCAAAAAATATTGTTGGAACTTCGCTAAAGCATGCATAATAGCCAGCATCTCCTTATTAGATATGGGATATAGCCTCTCATGTGGCAGCAAATTTCGACTCTCAAAAGATATGGGGTGTTCCCCTTGCATCAATAATTCTTCAATGCCTTCTCCCAAAGCATCACATTCCAACACAAAGGGTTGGGTAAAATAAGGCAGAACCAATACTGGGCAGCTACTCATCACCTCCTTGAGCTTATCAAAATCTATTTGCGTTGTGGCTGTCCAACTAAAAGCTCCCTTCTTAGTTATATCTGTAAGTGGTGCTGCTAGTTGAGAGAACCCTTTCAAAAACTTCTGGTAATAGGTACAGATGCCTACAAACCCCCGAAGTCCTGTGACATTCTTTGGCTTGGGCCAACCTCTGATAGCATGGATCTTCTCTTCATGAAATCTCACCCCATCTACTCCAATGATGTGGCCTAGATAGAGCATCTTTGTGAGCCCAAACTCACACTTAGAGAGCTTAGCATAGAACTACTGCTCTTTAAGAATGCGTAATACTGCCTCAATATGTTGTAAATGCTCCTCCCATGTGCGTCTGTAAATGAGAATGTCATAAAAAAAGGCCAACACAAACTTCCTCAAGTGACCACAGAAAATATGGTTCATGTAAGACTGGAATGTTGCCGGAGCGTTGGTTAGCCCAAAAGGCATTACCAAGAACTCAAAATGTCCATAGTGACATCGGAATGCTGTCTTGGGGATGTCTTGATCCCTCACTTTGATTTGATGATACCCCGATCTCAAATCAATCTTGGAAAAATACTTGGACCCTCTTAGTTCATCCATCAATTCATCGATCCCGGGAATTGGGTATCTTTTCTTCATGGTATTTTTGTTCAAAGCTCTATAATCAATGCACATCCTCAGTGTGCCATCCTTCTTCTTCACCAAGACCACTGAAGAGGCAAAAGGACTGGTGCTAGGCCGAATGTGTATTAAGGCCAAAAGCTCCTGAATGGCCTTTTCAATCTCATCTCTATAGGCTTTGGTGATCACTACTTGGATCCCCTGCTCCAACTCAATAGTGTGCTCAAATCCTCGGTCAGGAGGTATCTCCAAATACTATGAAGTATGGGTCCAAAATAGATTGTACATCTGGATGTACTAGTGAATCCTTGCTCCCTTATTTTGAAAAACGCAGTTATACTGCCCATTGTATGTCCCCTCTGTGAAAATAAACTTCCATCCTGTGTGCTGAGACAATCTGGGGTGGATAGGTGTGTATGCCTTTGATTTTATGATGTTTACCACTTCCTTTTTCTATCCACTCCATCTCTAATGTTTCCTAGTTTGTGGTAACCTTCCCTAAGGTGATTAACCACTAGACACCCAATATCACATTGGTGTTTGGAATATCAACCACAAAGAAGTGGTGTTGGAATGGGGTTCCATAAGCTGCGTTTTTGATATAATTTTGTAATAGTTGGTCTTGCGTAGGGGTTTTGGGGCGGGTCAAAGCCCCCAATGTTTTGTAATGGGTTAAAGGGTAAACCTAGGGTCCGCAAACCACTGTTTGCGGACCATAGGATAGCAAAGGCTACGATGATATAAATAGATATATAGTTAGGTATAGTAGGTAAGAATAAGTAATATTGATGCTACGTTGGGTTGTTTTTGGTAAGGACTCCTGCTGGCTGTGTGCGCGAAGATCCTCAGTCCAGCTGTGTGCGGACCCTGCTGGCTGTGTGCGCAAGCTGTGTCTTAGGTTGTAATTGGGTTTTTGAATAATAATGAATGAAAAATATATTTGAAGTATCTTGTGATATCCGGACTGATCATGTTTATTATTGAAGTACATCTATGTTATTTATTTAAGCTGTGAATGTATTTGTGATCTATAAATTAGCTGCGAATATAATGTTCTATTATGGTAATTGCTGATGTGCACGTGGTTGCGAATGTATTGATCATATCTTTTAATGGTAGTAGCTTTGTTATGTTTATATGCTGATTATACTATTAAAGCCTGATTATAGACCCATTCTGTGTGAACCTGATAGTTCAACAAAGATCTGCCTTACTTACCTACTCTCTCCCAGGGTGCAGAAACCTTGTTCCAATACCCTCCTATACAACTTCGGGTGAGACCCTAGCCTGTGAAAGTAGGTCATTGCCGAAAGGGCCAGTAGTATAGGAGTTTGTTGGAAAACCTTAACCTCTGAACCTGGGTCAGGACCCCTCAAGCCAAAAAATGGTTCCGTTGCTAGGACCTGGAGCATTTTGAGAGAGATTTCGGGTAATGCCATGAGGCCGTTGGAGACCTGAGAAATTGGAGATCGAAGACTAGTTTGAAAGATAGATTCAAGAATTTTCTGTAAAAGAGAATCACAGCATGAAGCGAACAACTGAGAAGTGGAAAAAAAAATACATTTTCACTAAAGTATATGAAATTTTCTTTGTAAATTTTTTGCACGAGCTCCAGGAGTGGTTAGCAAGGCTCGTAGAATTCCAAACGTTTTGGAAAGATGATCATATTACGTAGTGGACTCCGAAATTAATTCAATAGTTGGGGAAGACTGACATCACAATCACTCATACGATATATCATTGGGTGGATAGTGTGCTAGGAGGGTTTTTAACGGAATTTGTAGTCTATTAGTTTGTATCCTACTCTGAGGCGGAACAAAGATTCTTCAAAGGATTCTGGGGTAAGTTCTTGCGAACATTGCCATTGCTAATTAAAATATTACTATGAAAAAAAGGCATTCTATGTAGCCACACCAAATGAATGATCTCTGATCAGAGCGAGAGTACAACATGAAGTGGTAAGTACTACTGAACCAACCGAGAAGGGGATAGATCCATCTACATTCCATTAAGAGAGTCGGCTGTGTACATAGGAAGTAGTCCTCTGACTACACCACCTTCGAGTCAGCATAAGGGCAAGAAATCCCCCACACCTCCGCCACCACTAGAAGAAGATATGGCCACACATATGAAGCTACCCACCTTGAAGGGTGTAGGAGACGAGGATATGGACCGATTTTTGTTCGTGGCTAAATAAGTATGTACTATGGACTACGTAGAATGTGGCTAGTGATGATGTAAAGAGGGTGCAACTATCCCTCGCCTTTGAAGGAAGGGCCCTGGATTGGTACATGGGGTACGTAGGCCAGCATGCGGATCCATCTATTCAAGAGATTAAGAATTCTTTAAAACAACAGTTCCAGAAGCCTAAATCCTATTCTCAGCTGGTAGTTGAATTGAAAGACTTTAAACAAGGACCCACTGAGTCGGTATGGGAGGTTGATCAATGGCTGTAGAAGGTTATCAGGGATGGGGAATTTTAGTATGATGATAGAAAACACAAGGAATGGTTCATCGCCATGCTATATCCTCACCTATGTGGACCTATGGGTCAGCAAGTGATTGAGACACAAGAGAAAGCCTTGGAGATTGCTATGAAGCTAGAAGTTGTGCCAAGAGACGATACCCAATTTGGGGTACAATAGATCCAGGGACAGTTGGAGGGAATGCACCTCGAAATCCAGAATATGCAGAAAGAGCAAGGAAAATAAGCTATCCCAAATGTATGGTGCATAAGATGTAGGGTGTCCAACCACACCAAGGATTAGTGTCCTCTACTGGTGGACTACATGCAGGCTGGGGGGCCCAACCCATTGCATCCTAAAGAGGCTGCGGGGCCAAGTGGTTCGACATTATGGTGTGCTGACTGTTGCATTTCCGAACTACATAATACCAACCATTGCCCCATCTTGGTGCTTATGTTCCAGAATTGAAGCAACAATGGTGCCAATTATGCTCATTTGTGGGGCATGACGAGTATAAATTTTGAACCTATGACTTAATGATAGATCGAGGAAACATCTACAGGGTACATGCTGAACCTTCTTCACCACTATCTCCCTCAAGCAGAGGCGGTTCCCCAGCCAGAGGCAGGGGCGGGGGAAGGGGTGGAGGTGCAGGTCGGGGAAGAGGTAATTGATCTGTTACAATTGCAGAGAAATAGGGCACTTTGCAAGGGACTGTCTGAACCCTACACGAAAATATTACCGATATTGTTGACAATTGGATCATGTGATTGAATATTTCTCAATACTGATAGAAAAATGCATGAAAAAGATAAGACGCCAACGCAAAATGTGTAGAGGGTTAAGGCGGAACCGCACGATGAGGGACCAAGTATTAATGTCATAACACGTAGCGGCATGGCTACTGGAGGAGCTAAGGAGAAAGCTGCGGCTGAACCCCTTATTCCGAAAGCTGCTATCAAACAAGAAAGCTTGGACCTACAGAAGGAGAAAGAAACCTTCATCGAATCTCGCAAAGACTTTACCAAGGATGAAGAATCTACTTCCAAGGATCCAACAAACCTAAGAGCGGACGATGAAGTTAAACCATTCCTACAGGAATGTATGAAGCTGCTACGCAACCAGAAGGCAGTAGAAAATATTCAAGTAGTAATAGACAACTGCTCAGAAAGAAATGACCCTCCCACAGACATCAAAGAAGTTCACAAACTATAAAAAATGCACTAGGCGGGAAATGCCGCTAACAATGTAGATCAGTGACTATGAAATAGATTAGGTCATCCTGGATCTGGGATCTGATGCGAACGTCCTACCCAAATGGACATGGCAGAGGATGGAAGAACCGAAGCTGGAATGGTCCACTATACAGCTACGCATGGCTAACCAACAGAAGATCATACTGTTGCGGAGACTGTCAAAGATTATGGTAGATATCAAAGGGGTTAAGGTACACGTGGATTTTGAAGTAATTCAGATTGTGGAGGATACATACCCTTATCCTACACTCCTGGGACTAGATTGGGTGATAGACACATGAGGCATTATCAACTTGAATAAAATAAGAATGGTTTTTGAGAATGAGGGTACAAGAGCGATAGTTCCTCTAGAACTTGTGGAAGGAGAGCGGTATACAGAGCCTGTGCATGAAGAAGACGATGTGGATCATATTTATAAACTCACCGCTTGAGACGAGGATTGGATTAATCCTACAGCTGATGGTGTGCTATGCTGGGATAAAGACAGTGAATGCCTATCTGACTCCGATGGGGAGATTGAAAATTGACAGAATCAGTTACATGATGTATCTGTGCTATGATGTCTTAGGATCACAAAGAGCTTCCGGTGTATCTCCTTAGAGGTGAGAGAGTTGCCTTATTTTGATGGGTTTGGTAGTATTAGGGATTTTCCAAGAACATTTGAAGCAGAAGTCCCCAGGGAGCGAAGAATGTGGGCACTTAACCTAGCCATGCACGCAACCCCTGCGCAGTGGTGGGAAACTCATAAGGGGACATTCCAGGATTGGGAGGAATGCCATGAAATGATGATCCTATGGTTTGGACACATGGTTCACATAAGAATGCAGAATTTCCTTGGCCAAGGAGACCCACGCAAGAACATTGCCGCATGGATGGAGGTATGGTGTGAAAGGACCATGGACGAATGGGTCCACTTTTTTATTCATGCCTTGGGGCCAATCCCCACTGCATGGTATTTGGATGCAGAACTACATCCACTTACCCGCCACTGGGAGACCATGAAGATGATTTTTTGGGGACATTTGGGTTGATAGGTGGAACTGAGGCACTAGACGAGGCCCTGCAGGATATAGATGCCCTAGTATTTGATGAATCACGACTGCGTGTGGAGTACGAGGCACCAACTTGGGACATGCAGATGCAAGATATTGTTAAATACCGCAATATATCAATGGAGGCATGTGATGAAGACCCGTGAAATATTAATATCCCAGAATCAGAGGGAGAACGCGCAGTCACTGGACCCCCGCTGCAGACTGTCGATGTGACCAAGCCTCTTAAGCTAAAAAAAGTCAACATTGGAATAATAAAACAACCTAAGCTAGCTAAAATTCGGGACTACTGGGATGATGATACTATTGGGAAAGTCGCCAAGCTTCTCACGGAGTACCAGGACGTATTTCCTACGAAATTCTCAAAACTCAAGAGGATTACAGGGGACCTAGGGGTCATGCACATCACTTTAAAACCAGATGCGTTCCCTGTTAAGCAACAACCTTACCGATTGAACCCCAAGTATAAGCAGAAAGTCAGGGAAGAAATTAAAAAAATGATAGCCGTAGGTATCGTCGAACTGGTAGAATAGTCAGATTGGGTAAGCCCTATGGTGGTCCAGGAGAAAAAGACTAAAGAGAAATACGAATCTGTGTTGACCTTCACAAATTGAATGATGCCTCGTTCATGATCCCTTCCCTACACCATTCTTTGATGAAATTCTCGATAATGTAGGAGGGCAGGAAGTTTACTCGTTCATTGATGGGTTCTTGGGCTACCATCAAATCAGGATCACACCTGAAGATCATAGAAAAACTACGTTTGCCACTGAATGGGGATCCTTTCAGTACACCGTCATGCCGTTTGGGCTCAAGAATGCCCCTGCCATCTTTTTGCGGGTAGTGGTCGTAGTATTCAAGGAATTCATCCATAAGTTCTTGGAGGTATATTTTGATGATTGGAGAGTATTTGGTTTGGTAAATAATCATGTCTCAAACTTGCGCATGATGTTAGACGCCTATAGAAAGCACCATATTTCCATGAATATTAAGAAGTGCATATTTTGCGTACCCTTCAGGATCTTGTTAGGCCACATAGTTTGTCGGTAGGGACTAATGGTGGACCTCACCAAGGTAGCAGTTATTATCAATCTGGTAGTCCCTACAAATGAGAAACAACTGTGCTCTGGTGAGATTCAACAAGATGATGAGCTTAGTGAAAAGTAAACACCTTCACTAAGTGGGGCCTATAGGCTATTTTTAGGTGTATGTCTATTTTTAGACATGGTGAGAATATTCTATAAGTTTCAGGATGCTATTTGTAGATGGTTGATCAAATGTGGAAAATAGATGAAATTCTATTTTTAGAATATTAGGCGAAGTCTATTTATGGATTGTCAATCTAAAAATAGGTGAATGTCGATTATTATTAGCTCTTAATAATAATCCGACAATAAATATCAACTTATTCTCTTGGAGCACTTTATTTCAGTAAATAAATTTGGAAAATCAGTGGGCTGAAGGAATTACACAATTCCTAGGGTTATTGGTGGCTCATGCATGGAGGACTCATTTAGAATTGAAGTGGAAAAGTTATGATAGAGTTGGAAGAGTAGTTACAAGAGTTGTTATTTAGTTTAAATCAGTTAAGTGAGTTAAACTTAGTTGAGCTAGTTGTATCTAGTCTAACTAAAAGATACACTAGTGAGAGTTTAGTGAATTAATTATTTAATTAATTCATAAATAGAGACTCACTTACAACTGAACAAATACAACAATTAACTACTTGCAGGTCAGTTCCAGTGGAGACCCAGTGGAGAGATAGGTGAAAGGGTGAGATGGACTATCTGTTGTGACTATAGTGATGCATTCAATGCATCTGACACACATTGGAGTTTCCAATGAGGATTGCGCAGTCAAGGCAAGGCCAATTCGAATTCATTCAGGGGTCTTCTTCATCAGGGATTGCGCAGTGGAGGCAGGCTGTCAGGAGGTAAGAAATTGGTGCATGGAGATGCAAGTTTATGCATGACAGCGTGTAATGATTGTTGATTGTACTGAAAGATTGATGTACTAATATTTTTATGAGATTATTACATGATCCATTTATATACATAATATATGATAGTTGGGGTTTTTAGCTTTAAACTTTCCCATTAAACAACTGTGTTTATGTGTGATTGATTTTATTCCCATGTGTCTGCAATTGGCACTTTAATTTCCGCAAAGAATTAAGTGGAATAATTATGTATTTAACATAAGATTAATTTTTTAGATAAGGAGATTCTAGTAATACATCAGTATTAATAAATTTCTACATGGCATCAGAGTAGTTTTAATCACTAGAGATTGCAATAGTGAAGAGGTGCTGAGTTTTGTGCTGGTGGACAATTCGAATTTGCTGCAGAAATTTCTTGGTGCGACAGTTGAGTATTCATTGAAATGTCTTTCAATGGGTTGCGATTGGAGTATTCCCTTGAGGGTAACTCGAATTACATAGCCTGGAAGGATAGGATGGAGGCGGTGCTTGAAGATAATGGACTGAAGGAGTTCATTGACAATGATGTTCCTAAGCCTATTGCTAGCGATGCTGCAGTACTTGACGCATGGAAAAAGAAGGTAGTGAAGATAAGAAGAATGCTGTTGGAAGGTGTGAAAGACCATATTGTGTCAATCCTTCATGGGAAAGCCACTCCATTTTCAATGTGTAAGGCTTTGACAGATATTTTGCAAAGAAACAATGACCATAAGAAGTTGGCGCTAAAAGATAAGCTCAGAAAAATCAAAATGGAGAAGGGCAACAGTATTCCAAAATATCTCACAAATTTTGTCCACTGTAGGGATGAGCTGGGGAGTGTGGGGATTATAGTTGCGGATGATGAATTGGTGAGCTTGGCTCTCCTTGGGCTTCCGAAGAGTTGGCTTAGATACGAAGGCTTTGTTAATGGATGAGAGAAACTGCCGGATTGGGAGCGACTTTGGTTGGATCTTGTGCAGGAGGAGATAAGGTGGAATACCAGGGATGGATCTTCATCAAAGAATGATGATGAAGAGAATTATGATTTGGATGCCAAATCAAGGAGAGGGAAGGGGAAGAAATCCCATCCAAAATCCGAGGCTAAAGGCAAGAAGCTGGATTTGTCCAAGGTGAATTGTTTTCACTATCACGAACATGGGCATCTTGCCACTAACTGCCCACAGAAAAAGAAGAACAAGAAGGCTGCTGGAGCTGCAGCAGGCGAGTCCTTAACCTATAAATTTGAACTTGATTTCTATTTGATCGCATGCTTGGTTTCAAGTTGTTATGAAGGTAAATCATCGCTGGGAATAGAGATGACCCCTCTAGCCCTAGGGTGGGTCTAGTAACAAAAGGACACGCTAAAGTGTTTCTTCCTAGTTAATGAATGAAAAAAAGACATGGTAGATTGACCTACCTTGAATCCAATGCTGTTGATGTTGCAGAAAGAGTAGTGGCCTCTCGCTTCTGCCTTGGAAAATCACGATCCGTTCGCTGTCATGCTCAGATACCTGCACATAGGACAAAGAACAAGAACAACATATGAAAGAATAGTTTCACTCACAACTATTAGCCAGTCAAGGAGGGCTAAACATATCACATCAAATAAACATCATAGCACAATAGTGGAACCAAAACAGTAGTAATGTATATTAATGAGTAGAAGGAAGAGTACAACCGATGCTTTGACGTCGTAGTCTCCTCCAGCAGGCTATTCACGCCAAGGCAAAAATAGGGATTTTCACAGCTCTGCTTAGGGAAATGTCAACAAGAAGAATGTTGCTTTGAGAAAAAGGGATGCAAGGATGGTATTTGAAAAGCATGACACTGCTTATTGGTCATAGAAACGACCCTCCAATGTGCGAGTTGGGGATTGCAGGGACAATGACAAAATGTTGTGTAACAGATGCCCCCTAAAGCATGAAGTCTGAGAGAGAGGGAGGGGTGAAATGATTTATGAGAACGCGTTCGAACCAAACACCACTATCAGAAGACACGAAATTACAAATACAACTGATATATGTGATACATGAATCATGTGCATGGGCATAACCATCCATAATAGAGTATATAAAAATTGAGATCCGAGGTATGGACACAGCCATCCAGTAGGAAAAATCAATAAATAGACTCATGTATGTTCGTAGCCATCCAATCAAGAGATTCATGTAATAAGTCATAATAATCCACAAAAATCTACAACCTGGGGTTTATTAGACAAAACCCAGGGTCTGACACTCCATCTCGACCCAAACAAGTACAATTTCTAGCATGCGAATGTATGAGCTGAAGTCGTCTGATTACCAGCCAATGATGAAAGTGTTAATAGACATGAGAGAAACCACCAATGATGATGATGGCCCTCAAGGTACAAAAGGTACAATCCAAAAAATGTGAAAAAATATCTGACGTCGAACATCCGCAGAATCACTCGATCGAAGGGCAATGATGTGAACCTTGCTTTGAATGTGAAAAACCTGCCATTGAGGCATGCAGGCTCCAAGGTACCATAAGGGAGTCTCTACATAAAATTCCTGGATAATGAGCTGAAGTCGACAGGAAGTAACTTTGTTGAAGGAGGGCCATAATATTTCCCACATCATCGATATGAGACAGAGGAACATGATGAAAGTGGATCAGGACCAACAGGAGATTAGAGGGAGGTTGACAACTGCAGAGGAAAACTTCTCTTGAACATATCAACAACATGACACTAGATTTGGTAGTATTTGACATCAAAGGATATGAGGTCATGATGACATGGAAAAGAGCAGATGAGAGGTCAAAAGAGATTACCCAAACCTATGAAGGCAAAAATGACGAAATGAGATGTCCCCAACCTGACACAAATGTAGACAAGTGCCATGTTCAAGATTGACATACTACCAACATAACTAAAACTTGGTTCCATTTTCCCCCACCATTTCTAGCGAGTACCCCAATTATTTTTTTAAACAAGCTTGAAGGGAAGAGCATATGCTTACGCAGTAAGTTTGTCCTTCAGACAAATCCAACCTAATACATTTTACGAGCCCCAGGAAGGAGGAACTCGAATAACGTCATGGTGACGAAGTCCGATGTCATCAGGGTTTAACGAGTCTGACAAAGGAAGAACTCGACATATTTTCATGTTTTAAAGAGTTTGAAAAGAAGGCAGAAAAGAAAGCTCCAACAGTCCCTTTTCGTAGGTAGTCTCACAAATCAGAAAAGGTAGAAAACTGTGTCCGAGAGAATCTCTTAGTCGCGATAGGCTAAGGTATTCCTTTTTCGTAAATAATCCGTTCGAGCCTAAAAAAGGGTTAAACGTATACTGGGTGGATATCGTTTCGCAGCCATTTAACAAGTTCAAAATGACGAGAGTCTCAGAAATATTTTCAATTTTAGAGAGTCAGAAAAGAGCTGAAAGATGACTCGAGTAGTGACTTTTTCGTGTTTTTACCAAGTCCGAAAAAGTATAAAATATAACTCGTTACTTCATCATTGTTGCATGAAAAAACATGTTGCTTCACAAGAGACATGTGTAAAACCCATTTCTCGAAAATAATATAGTAAAATAATCGAAAAACATGCCTTAAAACCTAATTAGGGTTGTGAAAAAGTTATAAAATGCCAAAAATGGTAAAAATAATTACTTTTCACTTTTTACCTCTTGTGGAGAAATAGTTACCCATTTCACTGTGCCATCTTGCGGCGACGATAGCGGTCAATCCAGCAGATCAATCGCAAATCCGTCAACTCCACGTAAGAGCCGAGATCCCTCTCATTATTTTTAGTCATTTCTTGCTTCCTGCAATTGTAAATTTCAAATTTTGGGGGAGCAAATGTAAAAATTAGGGTTCGTGGTTGGTGCGGGTTTCGGGCACGGAGTCGCGCCAACCGCCCGATTTTTTATACTAGGGCGCACCCATTGGCGCTGTTGGGGTCCTGTGATTTGACATATTAGCATACCAAATGACAAGGCAACATCAGAACCACTTTGGAATCCTAGGATCTAGCCCTCCTGGATTCGGAGAGGGATCTCTCCATATTGTTTTAGAATGATATACTTTAAGGCTTAGGATATGATATTAGGCTAGTTATGAAGCACAAGGGATTTGTTTGTTTGTTTTTGGTTGGGAATCATTAAATGAGAAGGTCATGTGAAGTGAAGGACGAAATAAGTGGAATGATGTTTCAGTATGGGAAGATAGGTAAAAAAAAATGCTAAACCATTGGGCTATGGAGTAATAAAAGGGTTTACTTGCACAACAACTATTCAAGGGTTTTCATAGGGAAATTCATCTATATCAGAAGATCTTTTAAGTTGAGTTTGTGGTATGGAACATTAAGAAGTGTGGTGAAAGGAGAAAACATATAAGAAAACAAAGGGAAGCCTAAGATCAGGTAAGGACTTTTAACCTATCCTGCTTTTGGCATACACTCCAGGGAAAACATTTAAGATAAACATAAAAATAAGCCTAAGATCAAGTAAGGACTTTTAACCTATCTTTCTTTTGGCATACTCTTAAGGGAAATATTCAAAACACCTGTTTAAGACTAAACAAGGGACATGGCTAACCATAAACTTCCTTGATTAGGACTCTACTTAGCATGCAGTGAAAATATCATTCAAGAACAACATCTCAAGTTCTACTCAGCAAGACATGGGCTCATCAAAATTCCGATTGGTTATACTCTATTGAAATCATTCCCAAACACACATTTAAAAGAAAACATAAAGATAAAGCTTATCAGCTAGAATTAGGGTACTTTTAGAAGTAAATCCTAATCTATATTTGCTGTTCTTTATCAGAGAATATGAACATACTGGAAACATAAGGAGAATAACAATTACAGTAAGAATAACATCACCAATGGTTTAGATCAGGATCCAGTGAATCGGCTTGTCTATTTGATGTCCAAGACCAATTACATACTTTGAGTCCAATAGCTTTTACAGTCAGATACTTCTCTTCCCAGCCTACTATATTACAACTACTCGGCAACTCTTACTCAATAACAGTTCAAACAATTAACAAATTTCCAACCCTTTACAATGAATTTTCTGTGAATACATATAGGTGCAAAGAAGAAGAGAGCTAAAGGAAAAATCATAAATATCAGTTAAGACTGAGAGGGAGAGGTATTCAAATGCCCATTCTGCTTAATGACCATAGCGTTAACTGATTGTACCATTTTAGTAGTTTTTCCTGTCTTTGAGGCATATCTGGTAGGCTGGTAATAACTCCGAAGTGTGTTCTTTGAAACTAACTGTGGCTAAAGTACTCTGTTTGAATTCTGAAACAAGTAACTGTCATATTTCGGTTCTAAGGCCTCCCATGACTGTGCAATAACTGTTCTGACAGTTTTAATGAGGTTTTGTCATCAGGATGGCTATCACAGTGTCTTTGAAAGGTGAAGTAGACTTCAGGTGTCCTTATGGGTTTCTGAGAAGGAAATAGACTCGCTGATGTGTCCTTAGGAGGATTTCTTTGGTTGATTTTTTTGACCTTAATTTATTTGCCTTCAATACTGTGCTTTATCCCTTGAAATGGTGGATTAGGCTCTTGACCTTCAGGCTTTGTTTAAACCTTTAATCCTTAATTTCTTTAATTTCCACTGTTCTCCATTGATCTTTGATGTTTGTTGGCAGGTGTCTCTTTCAGTGCTGGAGGGTCTTATTGGATTAACCAATGTTCATGACGCATTGGCCAAACCATTGAATCTAACCCCGAGTCCCTTTTCTGCATGAAACAGGGCCATAAGGATCGTCGTCCTAGGCTCTGCAACTTTGAATATGTTGTGGGAGGGCCTGTTCGTGGGGTGGCCACCATTAAACCTGCAATAAAACATCAAACAATTATGAAAACCTGCGTTTGGGATTAAGTGCTTCAGAGGGCTTTGGCAGAGGTGGAGGAGCTCTGCAGAGAGGTGGAATGGAGGCGGAGTAGGTTTCCATGTTGAAAACCATGAAGACCAAGGTTCAAAATCGAGTTGGGCGCGAAGAACGGGGTTGGATATTTCAGGAATACCAGAGACGGTATTCACGCGAGCCTGAAGAGGTAAGTGGTATTGGGCCAGAGGAATGCGACACAGGTGGGTGGGTGACGCGTGTCCCTTGAAAACTGCCTATTTCGCGTTGAAAATGGGTTTTAGACAGCTATGGAAAAACGGGTACGAAAACGCCTGTGGGTCGTTGGATTTGGGGGGGGCAGATCAACGGTGGAGATCATGAGGAAACATGATGAAAGGCCCCAGCGTGTTCAGGTGGGACCAGCGGGATTATATGGAAAATTGAGAGAAAATACACGTAGCGGGGCACTTGAGGTATGGACGGGTTTGTGGGCCAGGGGCCTCCATAGTAAATATGGACCGTTGGATGAAGATCTCCCATAGTCAAAGGAGTCAACTGTGAGGGCACTCATATAGTTGACCTTTGTGTTGAAAGTTCCCACGGGTGGAAGAAGAGGTGAATCAATGTCGGCCATCGGATCTGTGAGATGAACAGTCAGGATTAACTTTGGCGGATCGACGAATGACGGAGAAGAGGATCTGAGAAGGAGGTTTTTGGAACTGCGATGTGCTGATGGGAGAGTCAAATGTGATGGACAGAGGATCGTCAGATCGAGATCTAGATCGATGGTGGAGATGTGATCGGAGCTTCACATATTGGCGATCTAGGCAGGTGGGATGAGGAATTGTGGAAGGAGCGATTGCGATCTGCCAATGTGATGGAGGGGAGCGCAGACTATCCGATCTGAGAGAGATCAACGATCGAGATCTTATCGGCAGGGGATTCCATCGGAGGGGGAGATCACTGGCATGGAATTGCGATGCGCCGATGCGATGTGGTGCAGCGATGCGATGTGCAATAGCCGTCGGATCTTGGGGAATGGATGGCTGCGATCTCATCAGAGGATCGGCCATTGGTGAGAAAAAGAAAATGGAAGAGGGAACTTGGAATCACTGATGTGCGATGGCGGATGGATTTAGCGCTCAGTCACAGAGTGCGGTCTTATGGTGGAAAAGGGGCTTAGACTCAAGCCAGCGGGGGCTTAAAGGTCCACTTTATGAAAAAGTTGATTTTTAAGGCCGAAATGGGGTTTTTTAAGGGTTTTGAGGGGTTCCGATGGGGTAAAAGAAGGGTTTTAAACCAAGTAAAAGAGGATTTACAAGGTTTAAAGGGGATCTTTGAGGAAAATAAGGGATAAAAATGGGAAAAATGGGTGAAATGAAGGGGTTTTTAGAGGGATTTTCCAAAGGAAAAAATGATGGAAAATGGGTCTGAAAATAGTCTCTTTTATAACAGCAGGGATTTATTTGAAGGTTTTGAAGTGAAGATATCAAAGAGGAGGAATTTTTGGACAAGAGACACAACAAGGCTTCAAAAACTCACAGATTTACTCCAAATTTATTTCTTGAAGACTAATAGACCTGTTTTAGCCATTATAGTATATGAAAAATTTATAGATGGCTAACAACGGCTCCACTTGGGGATGGTAGCTTCTTGGAGGTGTCAAGAACCTCAGAAATTTTATCTCTGGAATGTAGATCAATGTCCTGCATTTTGAAAATCCTCTTTCTTCTTTGATCATGTTGCTTGAAAAGATGATCAATCATAACAAATCAATTTTCCCCAAACAACTACCTACACAGCCTACTTTCCTAACTTTTTTTTTTTTTTTTTTTTTCTTTTTTTTTTTTCAGCAGGGTGCACTTGGACTTGCAAACCCTTTGACATCAACATTTTATTCTTTTATTGAAAGAAAGAAAAATAATCTAAATCTACCCTTATAACTTCCATGAGTCCAGATTAAACAGTTGGACTCAAAAATTCTCTACCTAATCTACTATCTGCCAGGATTATGCTGTTTGACAGATTTCATTCTCTATATTCTAAAATAGAAATTGAAAACATAGCCAAACCATGATTAAGCTGTCTGATTTGCTGTGATGTCTATGACATCAAAAAAAAGCTGCACATAGACCTTTATTTGTAGAAAAGTAAAACAAAAATTGGAAGGCTTAAGATCCAAAAACAATGAGAGTCCTTCCTTCTTTCTTTCAGCTCTGATTTTGATCTCTTTGAGCTATCTTATCCTTATTCACCTGGTTCAATTTTTCAGCATGTTAGAACCAGTCTTATTTGTATCTTTGGCTCAGGTTTTGATTTGATTAGAGCCATTCTTTTCTTTTGATTCTTTAGTTCAGATTTTGAGCATGTTTGAACCATTCTTTTCTATCCTAATCTAATCTACTGATAAGCCGAGATTAAATAGTCTGGAAAATCTTCTTCACTAACCTATCAACAGTAAATTGAAATCTATCTAGTCATGATTAGGCTATATGACTAAATAGCAGTGCTCTTTCAAGTAGTGGCATTTAGGCTTGCACACTTTCAGATTTTTCATTTCTTTTTTGGTATGGGCTATACCTTTCCTCTTTTATATCTGCCCTCTTTTCTCTTTTCTATTGTTTTTGTATTTTTTTTTTTTCAAAAAAAATAAAACAATGATATTTACAATGAAGAATGAAAGCTTTAAACTGAGATTTTAGCAGAAATAATGCTTGAGCATCCTGCCATTGACAGAACCCCCAAATAGGTCTGTACCATCCATCTCTTGTAGAAAAAATGCGTTATGACCAATGGCAGATTGAATGATGTAAGGGCCTTGCCATAAATTGTCAAACTTGCCATATTTTCCCTTATCTTCTCTCCTGGAATCCCATTTAAGTACTTTGTCACCAATTTTGAAATCACTTGCCTTTTTCCTCTTATCAAATAGCTTTTTGATATTCTCTTGTACTTTCTGTGCTCTGTTATAAACTTCTTCCCTGGTTTGCTGAAGATGTATGGTTTGATTTATCCTTCTCATCATGCTATCTTCCTCTAATTTTATTTCTTGGACCAACTTCATCACTGGCACTCCTAAACTGGTAGGAAAAACTGCATCTGCTCCATAAACCAGCTGATAGGGAGACATCCCAATTGATTTCTTTGTTGTCAATCTATCTGCCCATAAAGCATGTACTAGCTTGTTGTGCCATGACTTCTACTTTTCTTCGAGTAGCTTCTTTATTATGTTTATCAAGCTCTTATTGGAAGATTCTGCCAGCCAATTAGCTTGAGGGTAATAAGCTATGGAATGACCAAGCACAATCTGATATCTGTGACAGAAATCAATAATCTTTTTAGAACCAAATGTAGCAGCATTGTCAGTGATAATTTTCCTAGGACAACCAAATCTAGACAGGATATGGTATTCAAGGAATTTTATGATAACTGAGTCCGTGGCATTCCTAGAAGGGATGGCTTCTATCCATTTGGTGAAATAATCAGTGGCTGTGAGTATCCATCTATGTTGGGTAGATGAGGCAGGATGGATTTCCCCAATGAAGTCTAGGCCCCACTATTGAAAAGGAGCTTCAATAGTGATTGGTTGCAAGGGTAAGGGAAGCAGTTTTCTCTTGCCTTCAAAGATTTGGCATTTGTGGCAGGCAACTATTATTTTGTGGACATCTTGAAAGAGGGTGGGCCAGTAATAGCCAAATCTAAGGATTTTATTAGCAGTGGTTTTCAAATTTAGGTGGCCTCCACATTCTCCTTCATGAAACTCATGTTTGATCCTATCTACATCAACCTCATGAAAACATTTAAGCAATAAAACACTGGCATTCTTCCAATACAAATATTTATCTAAAATGCAGTAATTAATAGCCTCTAACTTCAAGAATCTTTCCTTTGTTTTAGACATACTAGGAGGGGAATTGAGATTAGTAAGCACATACAAAATATCAACATACCAAGATGAATTGAGGAAATGATCTTCAATAAGAGGAGTTTCCAACTCTTCCTGTTCATCTAATGCATCTAAAATTTTTATATCAAGTGCTTGCAAGTTAGATTCAACCATTAATTGTGCTAGTCCTTGACCCTTGATGAGTTTAGTGGGTTTAATTTCCAAATCATATTCCAATATTACAGCAATCCACTTTCCTCTTTTGCCATCAGGGTCTTGTGACAAAATGTCCTTTACCACTACATGAGGCACAAATGCAATAATGTGAGAGTGCAAGATATAGACTCTGAAATTCTTCAAGGCTTTGACCAAAGCATAGGCCTATTTTTCCACGATATTATATTTCAGAGGTGCATCTCTTAATGCCTTGCTGAAAAATGCAATTGGCTACTCTTGTCCTTCTGGATTTTTCTGTAATAGGATAGCGGCCACAATATGTTCTGATGCAAATGAAAATATGAGGAAGTCCTTAGTGAAATCAGGACTGATAAGAACCGGTGCTTGGGTAAGTGCATGTTTGACCAGTTCAAAGTACTTCTTTGCTTCTAAGTTCCATTTAACTCATATCTCTTTCTTTAGCATGTTTGTCATGTTCCTAAGGAGTTCTACCAGATTGGGTATGAACCTTCTTAATAAATTAATCTTTCCAATGAAATATTGAAGTTCTTTGATGTTTCTGGGGTGACTGATTTGCAATATAACTTCAACCCTTTTTGGGTCTATTTTAATCCCTTTTTTAGATATGATGCGACTAAGAAGCTTACCTTCTTGGAGACCAAAAAATGTCTTCTTGGGATTTAAAGATAGCCCAAATTTTCTACATTTCTCAAAGACCTTTCTTAGGTGTACTAGGTGTTCTTCATCTATTTTGGAATAGACTGTAAAGTCATCTAAATAAATCACAATGAAGTGGCCTATTTCTTTTGAGAAATCAATATCCATGGCTCTTTGAAAGGTGGCACCTGCATTCATTAATCCAAAAGGAATTTTCACATTAATGAAAGTGTCCCAAGGAGTAGTGAAGGCTGTTTTCAATTGGTCATCAGGGAGTACCAGTATCTGATTATATCCTGAAAAGCCATCTAGCAAAGAAATCCTCTTGGAACCAACTACCCTTTGTAAGATGTGCTCCATTTTAGGCAGGGGATATTTGTCCTTTAAGGAGGCTCTATTCAAGTTCCTAAAGTCAATACAGAGCCTTATTTCTCCTGTTTTATTTCTTACAACTACAAGATTAGATACCCACTCTAAGTATCTCACAGGGACAATAATTCCAGCATCATACATTTTCCTTATTGTTTTCTCAACCAGAGGTAACTGCACAAGGTTTATTCTGCGTAATTTTTTCCTAAATGTTTTTTGGTTTTATTTAAGTGGTATCTTTTTCTGAATGGTCTCTGTGTCATATGCCCTTAAATCTTCATAGCTCCAAGAAAATACATCAAAAAACTCTTTAAACAACTCAATATATTTCAGTTTCATTTGAGCTGGCAATGTTTTGGATAACTTGATCATTTTAGGCTTGTCATTACTGCCTATATTGTATTCCTCAATATCAGATTCAGTGGGTTCTATTGTTGGTTTCTTAGCAACGTCATTAAAATCAAACAAGTCTTCTAGAGGTGCTAGTCCTTTGGGTAAGCCTTTGTCTTTAGACTGTAGTACCTCTATATCTTATTTTCCTGAGTTTATGTACTCTTCTGTTTGATTTTTGAACTCTCTGGTCAGCAAATTTATCTCTGTAATGGGTGGAGGTTCTTTTTCAATAGGTTGTTCCTCATTAAGACAGTCTTTATCATACTTTGAGTTTGAATTTGGCAATTCAAACTCATTTCTGGACTGCAACAAGTCCTCTATTTGTTTATCTCCCTTGAAGACTTGCCAATACTTTTCATTGTCTGGGACAGCTGGTCTATATTTCACTTGGACTATGAACTGCTTGTTGTCATAGGGTCTTTGACATGAATTGGCAGCACAAGCTAAACCATTGGAAAGAATGTTTTGGCTCCTAGGGAAAAAAACAAGTTCATATTCCTTAAAAGCTTTCAAAATTTCCATGGCATCATTTCTATAGGCTCTTAGTCTTGGATGTTTGGCATTGTACTCTCCATTTATTTTCCTAATTATCAGTTCAGAATCTCCATGAACAACTATCCTCCTGGATCCTAATTTCTTCAGTAACTGTAGTCCTAAGAGGAGTGCTTCATACTCTGCTATGTTGTTTGTGCATTGGAATTTTAGATTGTATGAATGGCTTTCAGCATAATTATTCTCTGTGTTGTGAAGCCACACACTTGCTCCTGCACCAGTTCTATTAAAAGACCCATCAAATCTCATACTCCAAAGAGGGCTAGTTTCAGACTTGTTGTTGTTTTCATTCCCGTCTCCTTTGTCCAGTTTGTTCTGACTGTCATTATGTAGTTTAATGGGTTCTGCAGCATGTTTATGTTGGTATTGTTCCTTAAAGTTTTCATGGAGTTGAGGCCTTTCTTCTTGACTCTCATGATTTGCACTAAGCTGATGGACAGTGGGTTGTTCATACTCTCTGATTTGTTTGCTGTAATTTTCAGTTTTAGAAAACTGTTTGAGAGCCTCTCTCTTCCTATCCTCTCCTCCTATGTTTCTTGTTATGTTGGGTGATTTCTCACTTTCCAACTCTAGCTCATCAAAGCTTTCATCATTGTAAAGAATGAATGAGTCTAGGTCTGTATGGACGGAGTAAAGAGGGGAATTTTGTGATTTTCTTGAATACTCACAATGAATTTCATGTGTGATTCCCTATAAAGTCTTCTAATTTGGCTGAAAACAGGGATGGTGGCATATGTCATGTCCATTTGCATGGTACCTTGAAGCTTAGCACCCCATGATATTGAAAGAAGCATGCCATATTTGGGGGGCACATCAGCCACTACCACATCCATCACTATGCATTTGGCTGGGATTTGGGTCAAGTTTACACAAAGATCTTTGATTAGGCCTAAGAATTTTACTCTACTGGTGTCAAAAGAATAAAAATATTTATATGGTCTGGTTGTATCAAGGCCTAATCTCTCCATGATTACTTTGGGCATGAGGTTATGTGAAGCCCCTGAATCATGCATAGCATTGTGTAAAATTTTATCATGGATATTCAAACTGACATAGAAAGGAGGGACCACTCCTTCTTGGAACTTTCCTTCAATTTTAGAACCAAATAAAACGGCTGGCCGATCATCATTTAAGTTGATAGAGTCATTATTTTCTTCTATGTTCAAAGCTTTTAACACCTGAAATTTATATACATCTTGAGTGACTAACTCAGTGAGGGGGATAGAGATCTTGATTTTAGCAATTTCACTTTCCAAATTGAAAGGGATTTGATTCTTCGAAAGGCTCAAATCTGTCTTGTTAGTCACTAAATTATCAGCAAAATCAACTTGCTGGTTTTTATTATGCACATTAATTAAAGCTGTTTTTACAAGGGTACTAGCTGAAGTGCTAGTGCTATTAGGGTCCACACTCTGTTTGTCAGTGGTTTTAGTGCTTTTCCCTTTGTTTTTACCAGAACTTTCAGCTACTGTTTTGTTGTTTTTAGCAGCCTTTCTAATCACTTTTTCAGATATGTTTTTAGCAGCAGTTTCAGAGGTCTTTGTTTGGGCATTTTCTTGGTTCTTTTTGCTCATGAGGTCATATTGCTTGTGGACCTCCATGATGGCATTCTCAAAGCTTTTCCTATAGTCTTCAGATTCTAAGCCTTCATTATCTTAATATGTATATGTGGCCTGGTCATCCTTTGTGAAAAAGGTAAAGTCTTCATTACTTACTCCCAACATGTTTATAACAGTTCCCTCTAGCTCTTCTATCATTCCCTCGTCTTCATCAACATAATTTTCTTGGAATGGAGGTCTGATTTGTTGATCAATATCTCTTTGTATAATCTGAGGGGGGTTTCTCCTAGAGTTATGGTTTTGATTTTGAGGCTGGTTCCTATTCTGAGCATTTGTTTGGACAACCAACCTCTCCATCATTCTTTCCAACCTATCCATGTTCTTGGCTAGATGGTATAATTTTGAGTCAGATGTGGAAGGTGCAGTGTGTTCCCTATATGTTACTTTCTTTTTAGTCCTCATCCTAGCTCTCTTCTCAATCATATTTGCTTCCACACTATGAGATCCCTTGTGCATGTCTTCTAAAGTTAAGGGATCCCTTTCTCTTAGATGATAGGCCATTTTGGGATCAAATCCTTCAGGGAATTTGGCCAAAGCTGAGCCTTGTGGAGGTTTCAAATCTAAGGGTAGTGCGTTATAAACACTATTAAATATGGTGCAATAGTTTTGAACACTTTCCCCAGGGCTTCTCTTGAGGTTGTTGTAGTCTGAAGTTATTTGGAGAGGGTTCTTCCTAATTTCCCATTTTTTTATGAATGTTTGATGTAAAGAAGCGAGATCATTAATACTATTAGGAGTTAAAACCTTAAACCATTTCTTGGCTTCTCCTCCTAAACTTTGGGCAAATATTATCATCTTAATGGTCTCATATTCTATTTCCATATAATCAAAGGCATCATTCATCTTGTCTACGTGCTGTTGAGCAGTAGTGGGTTCTTTTCTGGTGAAATGGGGAATTTTGTACTGATATTCATTAGGTAAAGGAACCAGAGGTTGTCGTAACACTAGTGGAGCATACCATTCTACCATGATAGGATTTTGTGGGAGGAATGGAGTGGTTTGAACAGAGGGTATATGGATGACAGAAGTGCTTGTACTAGCAAGATACTGTTGAGCAGATTTTGGGTGAGAGAAACCAAAGTTGTGAATGAAATGAAGATTAGGAGGTGTGGATGGAGGGGTTTCTCTGCTGCTAATATGTTGGCCACTATGTTGTGGTGAACTTGGAGGCTTAAAGTCTGTCTGATCTATACCACTAAGTGACTTAGTTCTTGGTAAATTAGTTGGATATCTAAGTCAACTTGGATCTCTTGAAGAGCTGAAAGGTTTTCAGGGACAAAATTAGCTTTGTGAATTGAACTGATAATAGTTAGATCTCTAGATGCAGGAGACCTCCTAAGAATTATTTCTGGATTATCAATTATTTCAGGAGGATTTGGGTCAGGATAGGCTCTGGTATGAATTATTTTTTAAGCCAGCATGTTAAGATTTAGACCCAAAGAAAAGAAAGTTAACCAATTATGACATTCTTTTATAGGAAAACTAGTCTTTAATAAAGAAAACTTAATCCTCAAATTTTCCTAATCATGGGTGTGCACGATTTTTTTAATGGTAGTGTGGGCTGCCCTAGTTGAGTCTTTGTGAAAAATAGAGTAATCCATAGGTCTACTTATTACTAGTGGAGTTTTTTGGTCTTTTAGGGGTTGTGGAGTCGCCAAGTGGATGATTTCAAGTGTTTTAAGATGAGTTGCTGCCCACCATCGGTAATGAAATACCAATCTAAGGCTATTGTGGGTCTTTTGAGCTCTTAGGGATTTCTAAGATGCAATTTACTCAGAAGTCCCCAGTATGGTCGCCATTATGTTGGGGTCCTGTGATTTTTCAGATTGGCATACCAAATGACAAGGCAACATCAGAACCACTTTGGAATCCTAGGATCTAGCCCTCCTGGATTCGGAGAGGGATATCTCCATATTTGTTTTAGAATGATATAATTTAAGGCTTAGGATATAACATTAGGCTAGTTATGAGGCATAAGGGATTTGTTTGTTTGTTTTTGTTTGGGAATCATTAAATGAGAAGGTAATGTGAAGTGAAGGAGGAAATAAGTGGAAGGATGTTTCAACATGAGAAGATAGGTCAAAAACAGTGCTAAACCATTGGGCTATGGAGTTATAAAAAGGTTTACTTGCACAAAAACTATTCAAGGGTTTTCATAGCGAAATTCAGCTATATAAGAAGATCTTTTAAGTTGAGTTTGTGGTATGGAACATTAAGAAGTGTGGTGAAAGGAGAAAACATATAAGAAAACAAAGGGAAGCCTAAGATCAGGTAAGGACTTTTAATCTATCCTGATTTTGGCATACACTCAAGGGAAAACATTTAAGATAAACATAAAAATCAGCCTAAGATCAAGTAAGGACTTTTAACCTATCTTTCTTTTGGCATACTCTTAAGGGAAATCTTCAAAACATCTGTTTAAGACTAAACAAGGGATAGGGCTAACCATAAACTTCCTTGATTAGGACTCTACTTAGCATGTAGTGAAAAGATCATTCAAGAACAACATCTTAAGTTCTACTCAACAAGACATGGGCTCACTAACGTTCCTTGACTGGTTATACTCTATTGAAATCATTCCCAAACACACATTTAGAAGAAAATTGTTGACACCTAATCCTATGGGATGGGTGTGGATATGTAATTTTGTATAATAAATAATATTAGGAAATAAGGAAGGCCAAGAGTCATTGGGAGATGAATCCTAATAGCCTCACCTCCATGTATAAATACATGTTCATTCTTCATTCAATAAACATTCTGGTTTGCGGAGTTACCTCCTGGTTTGACATGGTATCATAGCTAGTCCCACTATTGGCATTCTTGCCTGTGGTGTAACTCCCTCATTCCTTTGCTTAGTCAGTTTTTATGCTAGTTTTTACTGTTCCATTAAATTGCTATACTGAAATTCTGCATTTTTTTTATTTTATCTCTGCAACTTCTGCACAGCTCTGATTTTTGCAGATTCTGAAGATTCTACAATCAGAAATTCCTGCATTTCTGCAGTCCTGCAAATATATGCAATTTTGCAGCTCTTGAAATATCTACAACTCTGTCGTCCTGCAAGACCCCATTCCTAAATTTTCTTTTGGCCTCTCGGCCTCCCCTCTTTCCTCCCTCACTTCGCTCTCACCCATTTCCCCTACCTGCGCTCTGTCCCATTTAATAACAACGCTCCTCCATTTATATATCAACACAGCCATATATTACAACACACCATTTGTAATACCGTTGCACCATACATAACACCGACCCTTCGCCCATACATTTATACAGATCTGTCATATATATAAAACGATGTTATTGCTTTCTGTCGATACAATGGTCATACGCTGTCATATATACCTCATACACTACATATAATACCACTGTGGTCATACGCTGTCATATATACCTCATACACTGCATATATAAAACGTTGTTTTAACTCCATATTATGTCCTATCCGCCCCTCCCTCCACGCTGTTTTAAATCCTGTCTGCCTGTCATATGTTATATAGATGCATAACACCGCTCCACTATTCTTAATAGGCTTTCCATTCTTAATACATGTCACCACTGTCTATTCTTAATACGCTATCTGTTTGGTGATATATTATCGTTGTCCCATTTAATAATACCACCACACTGCATATATAACGCCCTCCCACCATATATTACCGCCCTCCCACCTTTTATTACCGCTATCCCACCATATATTACCGCCCTCCCACCTTTTAATACCACTCCCACCATATATTACCGCCCTCCCATCTTTTATTACCGCCCTCCCACCTTTTAATACCACTCCCACCATATATTACCGCCCTCCCATCTTTTATTACCGCCCTCCCACCTTTTAATACCACTCCCACCATATATTACCTCCCTCCCATATAATACGATCTCATACATATTACCACTCCACCGTTTAATTCCGCCCCCCTCCCATCTTTTAAAATCGTCTTTCTTCCACATTTTCAATATAGATTCCCATATATTTTTCTCTCCAAACAAAAAAAATTATATATATATTTTTTTTGGTGCAGAATTCAGTATTTTTAGCAAGAGTTTTTGTCCCCTTTAATTGAGCAAATTTCCAGAATTGAAGATTTTCTAGCAGAATTTTTCCTCTTCAAAATAACTTTTTCCAGCAAACTAATGCATTCTCTCATATCTATTGTTGGGGTGGTTCTCTCCGGAAAAGAGAACTATCTTGAATGGTCTCAGAAGATTAAACACACACTCATTTTCAATGAGTTGTGGAAAGGAATCTGTGAAGGGAAAAAAGGAAATCCACCAGCAAAGCCCACTTCAGACAAAGAGCTCGCCATTTGGGAAAACAAGAACTGCAAGGCCTATGCCTTGATTGCAGCTTCCGTAAATGAAGAGGTGAGTCGCCATATTTCGTCATTCTCAAATGCCTATGATGCATTGAGCAAGATAAAAGAACTCTATGACTCACATTCAGAACTAGAGATTGTTCAATTGATGATTAAGCTGTTCAGTCTTGAAATGAAGAATGATGATCCCCTTGCTTTAGCTTCAGAAGTAAGATCTATAATGCATGACATTGAAAGCACCGGTGTAAAAATGGACATACCTCTCATAGCATATGTTAAGGCATTATATCCGACTTACTCACATTATCTTGAGTCTTTGCAAGCAAGTGGGAACCTTGAGCATATCACCTTTGATACACTTGAGAAAAAGTTTGCAGAAAGAGAGAAAGATTTCGGGAAGATGAAAGTCTCATCATCTTCCGAAGAGGCTGCATACTTGGCACATAGAGAAAAGATTCATGCTCTAGATTCATCTAGAGGAAGAGGTGGCAGAAGAGGAAGAGGAAGAAGAAACTTCACAGAAAGGGGGGGCAGACAATCTAACAAATCCAATCTTCATTGCACACGTTGCAATAAAGATGGACATGATGCATCCAAATGTTGAAAATGGAAACAAGAAACAGTGAAGGAGGCATCTTGAAACATCTTTCCTAATCCTAGTTGGAAAGTGATCACCTAAACTAGGTGGGGCCCACACAGGTGATTTTTGGCGCAAAGTCTATTTTTAGACTATGTCTATTTTTAGACTATGTCTATTTTTAGACATACGGATCATGGTCTATGAGTTGCAGGATGCTATTTATGGATGATTGGTCGAGTTGGTAAAAATATATGGACCTCTATTTTTAGACATTGGGCGGTTTCTATTTTTAGACTACCGGGCTAAAAATAGAACAGTCAAATAATATTAACCCTTAATAATATTTAGACTATAAACATTATCTTATCCTCTTGGAGCACTTCAGTTTGATGCTTGGATGTGGCCCATGCAGCTGACAGAAGGAATTACGCTATTCCTAGGGGTTAGTTGAGCTATTGCATGGTTGAATTAATTAGAACTCATGTGGCGTAGTTTGGTGGAGTTGATGAGACAAGCTTGGTGGAGTTGTGTTCTGGCTAATTTGAATAACTATTGTATTTAATGAATCACAATACATTAGTGATGAGTGGTGTGAATTAATTATTAATTAATTCACTAATTATTAACTCATAAATCAACTAAAGAATACATCAGTTAACTGCAGTGCATGGACAGTTCAGTGGAGACTAGTGTTAGAGGTGGGTGAAAGAGTGAGTCTGCTATCAGTTGTGACTATAGCTGTGCATGAGATTTGCACACACATTGACTGAGATTTCCAATGAGGATTGCGCAGTATAATACAAGGGGATTCAAACTTGGATCTAATTCATTCTCATCTTGGATTGCACAGTAGAGGCAGGCAAACAGTGGAGGAGATTTGAACCTGTGACTTGTTCAGATCTGAGCTAGTTTGTGTGTAGCATGTGAGATAGTGCTGAGAGCTGTGAGAGCTTTTTGCTATGTATTGTTACATGTTCTCTATCATTATATTATACAGATAGTTGGGCGTTTTCAGCTATTGCTTTCCCCATTACATACCGTGTTGATATGTGTGCTTGATTATTGTTTTATGAGCGCATGCGACTGTTTCTATTTCCGCATATTGATGATCAATTGTAGAAGAGGTTATGTATTATGCATGAAGCTTAAATAGTGTGCAATCAGGATAATCTCGGTGAATAATTCAACTATTATTCAAATTTCTACATGGTAACAGAGTGAAATTGATCACTCCATCTATTACAGTGATTACAATTTATTTCGGTAGACAGAGTCTGTAAGCGGGCCAGGTAGCCTCTGGATCCATCCTTTCCTTTGAAAGGTGATATATCCAGTAAACGCCCCTACAGTCGATCTCTGTGCTAGAAATACTTTGTTCTCACAGATCCAGAAGCGGTTGAGTTTGAGCTGGTGGAATTCGAATTTTGCAGCAGTTTGTTTTTCTTGGTGTCGAAGTCAAAATGTCTTATCAAGGATTGCGATTGGAGTATGACCTGCAGGGTAGCTCGAATTATATTGCATGGAGAGATAGGATGGAGGTGGTGTTAGATGACAACGGGCTGAAGGATTTCATAGATACTGAAGTCCCAAAGCCTACTAATGCTGCTCAAGTTGAGGCTTGGCAAAAGAAGACAGCAAGGTGTCGAAGGATTCTGTTGGAGGGCGTGAAGGATCACATAGTATCCAGCCTGCATGGTAAAGCTTCTCCATACTTTATGTGGAAAGCGTTGACATATTTATTCCAAAGCAAGAGCGACCAGAGGAAGTTGGTGCTCAAGGATAAACTCAGGAAAATAAAGATGGAGAAGAATGACACTATTCCGGTATACTTGACAAAGTTTGTCCACTGCAGGGATGAGCTTGGGAGTGTAGGAGTTAGTGTGGATGAAGAAGAATTGGTGAGCTTGGCTCTCCTTGGGCTTCTGAAGAGTTGGAATTCCTATGAGGATTCTGTCAATGGTCGGGAGAAATTGCCAGGATGGGAGCGACTTTGGTTGGATCTTGTGCAAGAGGAGATAAGGCGTAGTACCAGGGATGGATCTTCATCAGCCATATGATGAAGAGAATTGCGCTTTGACCGCCAAAGAAAGGAAGGGTAAGGGCAAGAAGAATGCTTCGGTCCCATGACAGAAGAGCGTGGACATGTCCAAAGTGAAGTGTTTTCACCGTTTCACGTATCATGGACACATGCCACGAATTGTCCAAGAAGAAGAACAAGCAGGGCCGGAGTCGTACTGTGAGGCTCTTGCCTCGCAATTTGAGCCGGACTTCTCATTGATGACGCATGGTGTCTAGTGCATCAGATCTGGGCAGAGCTGACAGGCGTCTTTCACATGACGAGAGATGTGAATCTTTTCAGTGACTTGGTGGAGAAAGATCTCCAGTTGCATGTTGAGTTGGGAGACAATGGACGATACAATGCGACCAACATTGGTACCATAAAATTTCAGAAGGAGTCAGATAAACTCATTCTTTTACAAGATGTAGTGCATGTTCTAGGTTTAAAGAAGAATTTGATCTCAGTCGTAATGTTAGAGGATAAAGGGTATGAAGTTGTCTTCAGTGAAGGAAATTTTTTCCTTCGGCACAAGTCAACAGGACAAGTCAAGAAGGTTGAGATTCAAGCAAAGAATCTCTACAGACTTGAAGTAGATGGGATTTCTACGAAGCTTCCTACTGTTGGGAAGTGCAAGAAAGACATGCAATTGAAGCTTGAGAGGGAGCAGGATTTTCATGCAGGTAAGAGTGAACCTCGGGCTGTGGAGCAACCACAAGATGAGGATCATGGAGTGGGAGAAACCACTCATGCAGATAAATTTCATGCCAGATGGGTAGAGGGAGTGCATGTAGCTATACCACCAGGTGAGAGGTGGGGCGACATGCATGAGTAATCCCAAGAGGAGATTTCTGGGCAAGATTCATGGAGATGGTGTGGATCTCATGAATTGAACCTAGCTATGAGGTGCCCACAAAGCAGCAGTAGCATGATTAGTTGGATTGATGCAGGCAGATCAAAGTGACAGTGTCAGATACTGGAGCACGGATCAGAGTTGACAACAAATGCAAAGTGCATGGGTGCAGAGTTCAAAAGTGCAGTGGTTCTTGAAGACATGTGTAGTTGGTACTAACAGAATTCAAATACTTTGATGATAGATGCATCAGAATTATTAAGTTTTTTGGAGCCTATTTAGTTTCGGAAGAGTTGCAGAGCAGATGCATGGAGTTGCATGGCGCTTGCAAAGGTTGCAGGGCGAATGCATGGAGTTGCATGTCACATGCAAAGACATTCCTTTCTTGTTGAGAGGGAGTGTTGAAAATGGAAACAAGAAATAGTGAAGGAGGCCTCTTGAAACATCTTTCCTGATCCTAGTTGGAGAGTGATCACCTAAATTAGGTGGGGACCACACGTGTGATTTTTGTCAAAAAGTCTATTTTTAGACTATGTCTATTTCTAGACATATGGAGCATGGTCTAGGAGTTGCGGGATGCTATTCTTGGATGATTGGTCAAGTTGGTAAAAATAGATGGACATCTATTTTTAGACATAATCTATTTTTAGACCGGCCGGCTAAAATGTAATGTCAAATATTATTAACCAATAATATTTAGACTATAAACATTATCTTATCTTCGGGGGCACTTCACTTTGATGCTCGGATGTGGCACATGTAGCCGACGTTTAAGGAAATATGCTTTTCCTAAGGGTTAGTTGAGCTACTGCATGGTTGACTGTGCTAGAACTCATGTGGCAGAGTTTGGTGGAGTTGATGAGACAGTTGGTGGAGTTGTGTTCGGTTCAACTTAGTTGAACTAGTTGTATTTAGTCTAACTGATAAATACACTAGTGATGAGTGGTGTGAATTAATTATTAATTAATTCACTAATTATTAACTCATAACTCAACTAAAGAACACATTAGTTAACTGCAATGCATGGACAGTTCAGTGGAGACCAGTGTTAGAGGTGGGTGAAAAGGTGAGTGTGACTATCAGTTGTGACTATACTTGTGCATGAGATTTGCACACACATTGATTGAGATTGCCAATGAGGATTGCGCAGTACAAGCCAAGGGGATTCGAACTTGGATCTCATTCATTCACATCTTGGATTGCGCAGTAGAGGCAGGCATACTTGTGGAGGAGATTTGAACCTGTGACTTGTTCACTTTCCATGCTAGTTTGTGTGTAGCATGTGAGATAGTGCTGAGAGCTGTGAGAGCTTTGTGCTATGTATTGTTACATGTTCTCTATCATTATAATATACATATAGTTGGAGGTTTTCAGCTATATGCTTTCCCCATTACATACTGTGTTAATATGTGTGTTTGATTATGTTTTAATGTGCACATGCGACTGCTTCTATTTCCGCAAATTGATGATCAATTGTAGAAGAGGTTATGTATTATGCATGAAGCTTAAATAGTGTGTAATCAGCATAATCTCGGTGAATAATTCAGCTATTATTAAAATTTCTACACCAAATGCAGAACACCTTGGGAGAAAATTGAGCAGCAAAGAAATCAAGACAAAGGTAAAACTAATGACAAAGACAAAGGTAAAGCACCTGAATCCACTCATTATGTTCTAGCACATTGTAACAATGGAGTAACTGAAGACTTGTTTGGTGTTTCATTTACTTCGTGGAGAGATGATTGGTTGCTAGATTCGGGAGCAACATGTCAAATGACATTTAGAAAATATTTTTTTGAAGAATTCACTGACAAAGTTGATGGAGCAGTATATTTCGTAGATAAATCCAAACTCAAGCCATCAGGGCTTGGCACAGTCAGGCTTAAACTGCCTGGTCTTCCTGATCATATCCTACATGAGGTTCTATACCTCCCCGAGTTGAAGAGAAACTTGCTGTCCCTGGTCGAAATCCGGCAGCAAGGACACTCAATTCACTTGTTTGATGGCAAGGCAGAGGTCAGAAAAGCATTAGATCACTCACTTGTCATGGAGGGAATAGAAGAAGGGAGACTCTTGAAGCTGAAAGGTTCATCTGCTCATGCTCAAAACTTTGCATTCAGCTCACATCATGATGAAGGTACATTCCCATCAAGTCTTTTATGGCATGCTAGATTTGGACACTTAAACTATGAAAGCCTTCGTTTGTTGAAGAAAAATGGTGTTAATGGACTGCCTACAATTCCTAGAAAACCTAAGGAATGTGGTGCTTGTATTCTAGGAAAGCATAGCAAACAACCATTTCATGATTCACACTCCAGAGCACATAGAAAAATTGAGCTTGTTCATTTAGATTTATGTGGCCCTATGCCTATTGCTCCTACAAATGGAAATAAATACATGATGAAATTTATTGATGAATACACCAGAATGTGTTGGATTTACTTATTAAAGAACAAGTCTGATGCTTTTCAAACATTCAAGAATTTTTATGCATGGATTGAAAATGATGCACAAACACATATTGGCTCTCTATGTACTGATAATGGAAAAGAATACACTTCAAACGAATTTGAAAATTATCTTCGTCAACATGGAATCAAACATCAAACAACTGTGCCATATAATCCCCAACAGAACGGTGTAGCTGAAAGAATGAACAGAACTATCTTAAATATGGTTCGCTCCATGTTATCTTTCAAGAATGTGAAATTGATGTTTTGGGCTGATGCAGTTCTATGTGTCGTTTACATAAAGAATAGGTGTCCTTCAAGTTCAATTAGAAACAAAACTCCTTTTGAAATGTGGCATGGCCACATTCCTTCGGTAAAGCATTTCAAGGTCTTTGGGTCCACCTGTTATGCCTTGATACCCAAGGGTCAAAGGAACAAACTTGGTGCTAGAAGTAGAAAATGTATCTTCTTGGGGTATTCCAATACCTCCAAAGGATATCGTCTCTATGATGAAACAAATAAGAAGTTTGTAATAGCAAGAGATGTCATATTTCTTGAATATTCCAAGAGTGACAAGGTTGTTGAGCGACAACTTGATCGCCTGGATAGATTCACACATGCAAAGTCTTTCCAAGAATTTGATAATGTGATTCCACATCTTGAAGGGGGGATTCCGATATTGAATCAAACTGTGGAATCATCTTCCACACATGAAGAAACAACCACGGATGACACATTGGATGATGTGATTGACAGAATTGGGAGATTGAATCTTGAATCAATCCCAACTCAGTCAAATGACCAGCCTGGGCCATCTCAGAAAGGTCCTCCCAAATGGCTGACAAAGACACTGGAGAATGTTCATCCTAATGAGGTTGGAAAAACATGAACAAGAGGTTCCACTCAACAAATCAAAGGTGATGTAGATAATTCTGATTCTCCTGTTGATATGGATATTGCTTATAACTGTGAATTGAGTTTGTCTACAGATCATGAACCAACTTCCTTCAAAGAAGTCACTTCTCATGATGAATGGAAAGAAGCGATGCAGAAGGAGTATGATGCCTTGATAAAGAATGGCACTTGGAAGCTGGTTGATCCGCCTTTGGGAACAAAACCAATTGGTTGTAAGTGGGTCTACAAGAGCAAGTATAAAGCAGATGGCTCACTTGACAAGCACAAGGCCAGGCTTGTGGCAAAAGGTTTTGCACAAAAAGAAGGAATCAATTATGATGAAAATTTTGCTCCCATAGCAAAATGGACCACCATCCGGACTCTCTTTGCCCTAGCAGCTCAGAATGGATGGAAAGTCCATCAGATGGATGTAAAAACAACCTTCTTGAATGGAGATCTAAAGGAGAAAGTTTATATGTCCCAGCCAAAAGGATTTGTGGTAAAGGGTCAAGAACACAAAGTTTGCAAACTTGTAAAATCCTTGTATGGCCTCAAGCAAGCACCACGAGCCTGGTATGAGAAATTAACCGAGCATCTTCTGAAACTTGACTTCAAACATTTTGATCTTGATGATGCAACTTTGTTTGTTAAGAAAGTTGGAAAAACAGTTGTATATCTTGTGGTTTATGTAGATGATCTTTTGATAATAGGGAACAATGAGAGCTATATTGCATCCATGAAGGAAGAATTGAAGAAAGGTTTTGAAATGACTGATTTGGGTCATGTTCATTACTATCTGGGTATTGAAGTAATTCAACATCCTAAATTTATATTTCTTTCTCAAAATAAGTACATTAGAGATCTCTTGAACAAGTTTGGCATGGATGAATGTAATCCCTTAACCACTCCAATGGAACAAAACTTGAAGCTCACATCTATTGAAGGGAAGGAATTTGAGGATGCAACTAAGTATAGACAGCTTGTAGGAAGTCTTATCTACCTAACCACCACCAGACCTGACATTTCATTTGCTGTTGGAATCCTCTCAAGGGTCATGCAAAAACCTTGTGAAGGACATTGGTCTGCTGCAAAAAGAGTGCTAAGGTACTTGAAGGGGACTCAAGACTTTGGACTCAAATATACACAGGTAGGCGACTTCAGCTTGATCGGATTCTCTGATTCAGACTTTGATGGCGACAAAGAAATAGGGGTGTCTACTATAGGTTACACTATGAGTCTTGGATCAGGAGCTGTCTCATGGAGATCACGCAAACAGTCAGTTCCAGCAGATTCCACGACCGAGGCAGAATATGTGGCAGCAGCTGAAGCAACAAAGAAAATTGTGTGGCTCCGGAAAATCCTGGAAGATTTGCAGATGAAACAGATGTATTCCACTCCACTCATGATCGACAACACTTCTGCAATAAAGTTGGCCAAGAACCCAAAGTTCCATGATCGAACAAAGCACATCAATACAAAGTACCATCTAATTCTACATCATGTTCAGGCCAAAACCATCCATCTACATCATTGTTCCACAAATGAGCAAACTGCTGATATCTTCACCAAAGCACTTGGAAGAGAAAAGTTTGAAAAGTTCATATCGATGCTTGGGCTCACCAACATCCCTTCGGATTAAAGGGGGGAATGTTGACACCTAATCCTATGGGTTGGGTGTGGATATGTAATATTGTATAATAAATAATATTAGAAAATAAGGAAGGCCAAGAGTCATTGGGAGATGAATCCCAATAGCCTCACCTCCATGTATAAATACATGTTCATTCTTCATTCAATAAACATTCTGATTTGCGGAGTTACCTCCTGGTTTGACAAAAACATAAAGATAATACTTATGAGTCAGAATTAGGGTACTTTTAGAAGTAAATCCTAATCTATATTTGCTATTATTTATCAGAGAATATGAACATAGTGGAAACATAAGGAGATTAACAATTACAGTAAGAATAATATCACCAATCATTTAGATCAGGATCCAATGAATCTGCTTGTCTATTTGATTTCCAAGACCAGTTACATACTTTGAGTCCAATAGCTTTTATAGTCTAATACTTCTCTTCCCAGCCTACTATATTACAACTACTCGGCAACTCTTACTCAATAACAGTTCAAACAATTAACAAATTTCCAAACCTTTACAATGAATTTTTGTGTGAATACATTTAGGTGCAAAGAGGAATAGTGCTGAAGGAAAAATCATAAATATCAGTTAAGACAGAGAGGGAGAGGTATTCGAATGCCCATTCTGCTTAATGACCATAGCATTAATTGATTGTACTATTTTAGTAGTTTTTCCTGTCTTTGAGGCATATCTGGTAGGCTGGTAATAACTCTGAAGTGTGTTCTTTGAAACTAACTGTGGCTAAAGTACTCTGTTTGACTTCTGAAAAAGTAACTGTCATATTTCAGTTCTGAGGCCTCCGATGACTGTGCAATAACTGTTCTGACAGTTTTAATGAGGTTCTGTTATCAGGATGGCTATCACGGTGTCTTTGAAATGTGAAGTAGACTTTAGGTGTCCTTACGGGTTTCTAAGAAGGAAATATTCTCGCTGATGTGTCCTTAGGAGGCTTTCTTTGGCTTGATTTGCCTTCAATACTATGCTTTATCCCTTGAAATGATGGATTAGGCTCTTGACCTTCAGGCTTTGTTTTAACCTTTAATCCTTAATTTTTTTAATTTCCACTGTTCTCCATTGATCTTTGATGTTTGCTGGTAGGTGTCTCTTTCTGCTCTGGAGGGTCTTATCGGATTAACCAATGTTCATGACGCATTGGCCAAACCATTGAATCTAACCCTGAGTCCCGTTTCTGCATGAAACTGGGCCATAAGGATCATCATCCTATTCTTTGCAACTTTGAATTTGTTGTGGGAGGGCCTGTTCATGGGGTGGCCGCCATTAAACCTGCAATAAAACATCAAAAAATTATGAAAAATTGCGTTTAGGCTTAATTGCTTCAGAGGGCTTTGGCGGAGGTGGAGGAGCTTTGTAGAGAGGTGGAATGCAGGCGTAGGAGGTTTCCATGGTGAAAACCACAAAGACCAAGGTTCAAAACTGAGTTGGGTGTGGAGAAAAGGGTTGGAGGTTTCAAGAATATCGGAGACGGTATTCATACGGGCTTGAAGAGGTAAGTGGTATTGGGACAGAAGAACACAGCATAGATGGGTGGGTGACGCATGCCCCTTGAAAATTGCCTATTTCACGTTGAAAATGGGTTTTGGACAACTATGGAAAAATGGGCGCGAAAACGCCTGTGGGCCGTTGGATCTGGGGAGGGGGGCAGATCAATGGTGGAGATCACAAGGAAACATGATGAAAGGCCCCAGCATGGTCGGGTGGGACCAGTGGGATTATATGGAAAATTGAACGAAAATACACATAGCGGGGGCACTTGAGATACAGATGGGTTTGTGGGCTAGGTGCCTTCGTAGTAAATATGGACCGTTGGATGAAGATCTCCCATAGTCAAAGGATTCAACTGCGGAGGCACTCATATGGTTGACCTTTTTGCTGAAAGTACCCACGGGTGGAAGAGGAGGTGAATCAATATGGGCTGTCGGATCTGTGAGATGGACGGTCAGGATTAACTTCAGTGGATCGACGATCGGTGGAGAAGAGGATCCTGGAAGGAGGTTTTTGGAACTGCGATGTGCCGATGGGAGAGGAAAATGTGATGAACGGAGGACCGTTGGATTGGGATCAAGATCGATGGTGGAGATGTGATCGGAGCTTTGCATATCAGTGATCCAGGCAGGTAGGATGAGGAATTTTGGAAGGAGCGATTGTGATGTGCCAATGCGATGGAGGGGAGCGCAAACCCTCCGATCTGAGAGAGATCAACGGTCGGGATCTTATAAGTAGGGGATTCCATCAGAGGGGGAGATCATCGGCATGGAATTGTGATGTGCCGATGCAATGCGGTGGAGCGATGTGATGTGCAATAGCCGTCGGATCTTGGGGAATGTACGGTTGCGATATCATCGGAGGATCGGCCATCGGCAAGACAAAGAAAATGGAAGTGGGAACTTGGAATTGCCGATGTGCGATGGCCGATGGACTTAGTGATCGGTCACAGAGCATGATCTTATGGTGGAAAAGGGGCTTAGGCTCAAGCCATCGGGGGCTTAAAGGTCCGCTTTATGAAAAAATTGATTTTTAAGGCCGAAATGGGGTTTTTTGAGGGTTTTGAGGGGTTCCGATGGGGTAAAAGAAGGGTTTTAAACCAATTAAAAGAGGATTTACAATTATTAAAGGGGATCTTTGAGGAAAATAACGAATAAAAATGGGAAACATGGGTGAAATGAAGGGGTTTTTAGAGGGATTTTCCAAAGGAAAAAATGATGGAAAATGGGTCTGAAAACTGTCTCTTTTATAACAGCAGGGCTTTCTTTGAAGGTTTTTAAGTGAAGATATAAAAGAGGTGGATTTTTTGGACAAGGGACACAACAAGGCTTCAAGAACTCACAAATTTGCTCCAAATTTTTTTCTTGAAGACTAATAGACCAGTTTTAGCCATCATAGTATATGAAAAATTTATAGATGGCTAACAGGTGCGACTGTTTTGGAAACAGTCGCACCAATGATGCAAACTATTTCTAGAAAAAATTGCTGATCAAATACCTCAATTGTTTACAGATTTAAGGTTCAAAATTGACTAATACCACTCATGTGTATGTGTTTGTAGGTAGAAAGAGGAAAAATGGTAATTGAATGGAAAGAATGGGAACATAGCAAAGAAGATGAGCTAGCCATGGAAAATGAGGGAGTGATGGAAGCTCTCAGAAACTGTGGTCTGAAAAATTTCTTCCTAACACTATGTCTCCAAGCCCAACCAGAATTACTACAATATCTGATCAGTATATGGGACGAAAATCAAGAGAAGTTCATCCTTCGGGATCAAGAACTTGAGATTTATGTCTCTGACGTGTACTTCATCACATGATTATCCTGGAGGGGTGCAACACCAATCCTAACCGGCACCCAGCCCTGCATGGAAAGCACGACCATGGTGATAGACAGGGTATGTCGAGGAGCATGGAAGGGATTAGGTAGTGGGAAAGTTGATATATAAACTATCTCATATTTGACACTACGCGTGGTATTGCATACCATTACACGGGCTGTGGGATCACAAGCACCACATGAAGCAACAAAGACACATTTTCTTCTTGTTGTAGACTGCATGACACTGACCATCTACAACTGGGCAGAGGCCGTGACCATAAACATGAAGCACCAACTAACCAAATGCAAGAAGACCAAACTTAAACAATTTGGTTATCGATATATTTTGGTATCGTTATTATTGGAACGACTATTCATTTTTCAGTGACAAGAGGTTATAGTCTCGACACCACCAGCGAGAGAACCACGGATGGCTCGATGGGCAGCTTTGATGCCAAGGGCAGGGGGCAGTCAAAAGATGTCCTGGAGACCAGAATTATTTGATTGGCTCCGACGACAATTGATTGTCATGGAGGATTGGCCCTAATTTGGTACAAATTTCACTGATGATCCGGACCTCCCACTCCCGGAGGGAGAAGATTGGGATGAAGATTTAGGTGAGACTCTTTTTTTAAGTTTAATGAGTATTATGATTTTTTATTTATGCATGTTGTGACATTAAATCCATGTAATTGCAGACGTTGGCCCAGAGAGACCTGCCGGCATGTCACCGATAGCGAGGTGAATTCCCCGCGATTTATACCCTCAAGGTGAGGGCGATGAGGAAGATGAGATAGTGTGCAACCTGGAGGGGATCACATGAGGAGTCTTAGATTATGCAGGTTTTGATGATGTTCCCCACGCCTAACAGAGACATACCATAGGGGTGCCCAGCTGAATTCACCACTTGCTGAGGCGGCTAGTATGGGCCGTGACATGTTATCATGAGCACCATGCTGATTAGACACCTAGGTTTTATTTTTATCTTCATATTTTGAGAGACATTATGTCTCGGGATGTAACATAAACACACATGTATTTTTTGAAGTTATGATGCACATGGTTGCAAACATGCGATATATATATATACATCTATTTCCCTATATGGATATTTTACATATGATGATGCTTTTACAAATTATGCAAATGTCTATCTAATACAATGTTAGCCATTGTATCAGTTAATGTCTTCATTCGTATAGGAATATGTTGATAGGTAATAAAATAAAAATGTATTTTCAACAAATGAATACGTAAATAAAATCTCATAATGTGGGGATTTCTAACTGAATAATGATTATTGAGTTGCAGAATGACAAGCTGTGATACTATATTTACAAGCAATGCGCGTATGCCGAGGTTGATCACCTCGGTTAATAGGTCAATGACAACACTATATTCAACGACATTGTTTGTAGTTCGTCTTAGAAAAATACCTTGCATATCTATCAACTCACCAGCAGGATCATAAATTACCCAGGTTGTTGAAGACAAATTCCTGGTACTAAGGGAAGCACCATCTGCAAAACTGACATAAGGGGTAATAGAAATCTGCACAATAAGCAAGACCCAATAAGCAAGAAAACGCTCATAAAGCACACCAAACCAAAAAACATGTACAAAAATGAAAATAACACCTATGTACACCTATTACACATGAATGAATCACGCATAATATTTTTTGAGATACAACCCATTTCTGGGCTGTTTAAGAGGATGACCTTCATAGTCAATTAGCTCATAGGCGCCATTCCGCAACACACATTTAACGATGTAGGGTCCATGCCACATGGGTTGAAATTTTCCTGCCCCCAGCTTATCACGAGCTTGGTCATACAGGAGGATGAGATCTCCTTCAAAGAAATAATGAGGGAAACCGAATGATCAAAATGAGCTTTGACCCACTTTTTCTGTGCTTCAATAACGAGAGCAGCAAAGCGACGGGTTTCATCCAGCCTTTCTAAATAAAGGAGACACCCTTCTTCTGGTGAAGTATTTGGCAGTAATTAAACAACCAAATTGAGTGAAGGTATTTCACATTCAATCATAAGAGTAGCTTCCAGGCCATAAACCAATTGGAAAGGAGTGAACCTAGTTGTGTTCTTAACTGAGGTTCGGTATGCCCTAAGAGCTGAAAATAACATGAGATTCCAATTTGATTTGTGGATCCCAATCGTATGTTGAAGCATCGTGACAAGAACTTTGTTCACAACTTCAACCTGGCCATTGGCTTGAGGGTAGTACGACGTTGAGCTGTCGTGACGCAGACCCAACTTAGAAGTCAACTCTATAATGATGAAAATGGGAACCATGATTGGTAACGATGGCTCGAGGTGTTACACCATTTTTTGGTCATCTAACCTACTATCATTAGATGGACCCAGGTACACCATGTAAGACCAATTTTACCCTAAGTAAAATTGCTTTCACTATGTAAAATAACTTAATAAAACACATTTATTAGGTTTTTTATGGTCTAAACAGGAAACCCCAAAAGGAAATATTAAACAAACCTATATTTGTTTGATTTTCCCCAAGGAATAATTAATTAAAAAATAATTTAATTATTATTCCTGGTCATGTTTAACCCAAAACAAAGAAATTAATTAGATAAATCTTTATTTATCTTATTATTTTCTAGGAATAATTATTTAAATCTTATTTAAATAATATTCCTTGTTAAATATGACTAAATCACCCATAAATAATCAAATAAATCATTATTTATTTGATTATCCTTCAACAACTTCCTTAAAATGATAAATAAATCATTTATTTATTTATTATTCACAAATAAAGGGATTTGACCCAAGTCAAATACTTTTTCCTCCAACAAATATAATAAAATATTCCATAAAAGGTGGATCTAGATTTGGTTAATGTTATTTTAATCATGCACCAAGATCTAGAATGACCCAATATTTTGTTATAAATAAGAGGGTTTCTCCTACCATTCTTCACCTTTTGTTGCCTATTAGATCACTCTGGATCTATACTCTTGGTCTGACTTTGAGCCATTATCATTGTCATATTTTTCATTATTTGTTGTGTGAGCTCCCTTTGAGTTCTATCTTTGTCTGGGTTTTCTACACCAATAGGAGAGAGAAATGCTAGATCTGAAGTGCTGAGGACTTCCAAGAACCCATCCCATCGAGGAGAATTGGAAACACCTTCTTGTTTTCCTCCCAAGTGCCCTTAATACAAAAATTCTTACAAAAAATATTGTTCTTGTCTTGTCTATTAGATGTATGGAGCAAAACCTTATTTTTACTGCTTAATGTCTTTCTATGCATAGATCTGGTTTTTGCAGCACTTGTCTTGATCAACTAACTGCAGATCTGAAGATATTGGCAGCCATATTTGATGTTAGGGCTATAAGTTATGCGTAGCTAAAGTGGTATTTTTTCGTACACTTCGAAAAAAGATTCATACTAACAACTGGCGACTCCACACGGGTTTTCAATTACGACTGCTGTCGTTTTTCATATTCCTGCGTATCCAGCTACTTCAGACCCTAGGGTTTCTTTTCAGCTTTTTGTTTTTCCTATTTTTATGTTTTTTTCCCATATAAAACCCTAAAACATTAAAATTTGTAACTTCCGCGTGTTTCTGGCCCTATTGCGCAGGTGACAGACATCAGCCGCAACTGAGACGACAACTTTTTCGGAAATCTGCCGTCGGGACACCCGGAGCTTCAGGTCGCACTTTTCAGCCCAGAAACTGTGACCTGGCCTCCAGGTCACACTTTTCAGCCCATTATCTGCGACCTGCACAGAAAACAGGTCAAAACCTGCGACCTGCCAGTTTTTCTGCTATTTTTCTGCAATTTTTTTGGGTTTTTCTGAAGCTTCTGTCAGGGTTTTCCAGCCTCTGTCTCAGCCTGTTTAGACCTGTTTCTGATCTTTTTTGCTCATCTAAGTGGGAACATAGCCCCCTAAGGCTTCAGGTACCTCCACTTTTGGTGGAAGAGTTTTAACTGTTTCAGGTGTCTGTTTTTTCAGAGTTTCAGCCCCCCCTTTTTCAGATTTGATACCTCCTTTTTAGATCCCTTTTAATCAGCTCTTCTCCCTTTCAAATCACCTCCTGAATTTTTGTTTGGATCTACCCTTAGGGCCTCCTCCTTGTCCCTTATAATTTTTGCTGATTTCCTCCTTTTTTCCAGCCACCTTACCTCTGCCTCTTGGCTGTGTTCTGCACCTCTTGTCAGTAGATTTCTCCTTTAGATCCCTGTCCCTTTCGACCCTAGATCTATTGGCCTCTTTTTAGTGTGTTTTGACTATATTTTTTCCCTCTTTTAGACTAGTTTTGAGAGACCCACCTTTTTGGGTTAGATCGATGCATTGTTAGCTGTTAATTTTATGTTATTTCAGCATTATATATTGTTCTTTGCAGATTTGTTTTCAGTTACACAACACACTTTTTATTTTTCTCTAAAAAAGTCAGGGTTTAAAAATTAAAATTAACGCACGCCACATAATCACCCTAAGCGAAGAAGAGCCTGGTTAACACCGCCAGGCAAAGAATTTAAAACATTGTAAAATCAATTGACGCTGCACCTTTCTGCCCTTGTTTCGACATTGTAATCACTTGATTCTGCACCTCCCTGCCTTTTTTGGTCGTTCTTCTTCCCCTTGTGCCGTGTTTGTGTTGTCACCATTGCGCCCCCAAGGTGCACATCCCTGAGATTTCTTGGCCTTCACCCTCAGTTTCTGGTCGGTTGAACTACTCCCTCCCGCCGTCGTCGAGTTATTCCTCCTCCGAGTCCGCACTCCGACTCCTCTTCTGATTCATTGGGTTCTCCTTTTACTTCTGGTTCTCCCCCTGTCACCTTCACTATGTCTGGTCTAGGGCCTAATGCTAGCGGTAATTCTGTCCCTAATGTCGGGACTACTACTAGCGGAACCGCCACAGGAACTACCTCGGCTGCACCTGTCCTCCCTTACATGGCAGGCCTCAGCCTCCCTGATCTCAATCAGTTGACCAATGACCCTATCCGCCACGATGTTGGTTGGCTTGCTATGCCAACCAAGCTCCACTCCGACATCCCTAAGTTCGAAGGCCTTGCTGGAGAAGATCCAACCAACCATGTCTGATTTTTCCACATGTGGTGTTCCTCCAATTCCATTACCGATGATTCCATCCGTCTTCGGTTGTTCCAACGCACGCTTACTGGCAAAGCTTCTAAATGGTATGTTGACCAGGCCACCTATTCCCATACCACCTTTGCGACCATTGCCCAAGCCTTTTTATCTTATTTCCAACTCCCTCTCCGATACGACACTGGTACAGAGCTTTTGACTTCTTTCCGTCAAACCTCTTCAACCCGCCTTTCCACTCATGTCCAGGAATGGTAGAGAAGAAGGAGCTTATGTCGAGCTCCCACCTTAGAGGATCGGGTTTATATGGACTGGAACCTTCACACTCTCTTACCTCCCATTGGAAAAGATGTCGCCTCCCATTTCACTCAAACAGAAGAAGCCGCCCTCCAAATAGCCTTGAAATATGACCTGATCTACGCTCAGTCTGGTTATGTTTATACCATCCTTCCTGACCTCCCCAAGCCCGGTGGCGCTAATGTCCCGGGGGCATCTCATTCCACCGACGGTATCGGTGGAGCCCTTTCTCATCTGTATGCTCAACCTCCTATGGGCTATGGTCTCCCTCCAGGAGGGCCCAGCACCTCTGGCACTCTTCCCCCTCCAGGTAGCATGTATCTAGGATATGGCATGCCTCATCCTTTTTCCCAACCTCCTGCTTACCTCAATGTTGCCCAACCTAACCATTATCCTTATCCGCAGCCTGGTGCTCTAGCTCCTCCAGCATATGCACTTCCACCTCCCTTGCCTTCTCAACCCCAGCAACAGCACCTACAGCCCCCTCCAGGGCAAGTATTTGCACAGCAGGGCACGAGTAATCCCCCTTCCTCTCAAAGAAGGCGGAGAGGCAATCAAAATCAATTTTCCCTTGGTACTCGTGGCCCCAATCCTCAAGGTACTGACCCTAACACTGCTAACCAGCAACAGGGCACTCAGCCCAAGCCCGACAGGCCTATTCGCACAAATAAGCCTTGTTCGTGTTGTGGTGTTTACGGTCATTACACTCACGATTGTCCCCTCTTACCACAGATGCGAAAGATGTGGGAGTCTCATGCCACATTGCGAGGACAACATGCCTCCCCTCACGCTCCCCCTAATGTGGCCACTACTCAACCGACTGTGTTTACCGATCCTTTCCCCCAGCAAGGATTCGTGGCCGCCCAACCACCTGACGGACAGGTCTCCACTCAACCTTCCCCTTCTGGTTCCTTCGATTACTAGATCCTCATGATGAACTTTGATTCCTCCTCAATCGTCGACCTCCAAAAATCAGTCTCGCCAGTACCGCAAGCCTCCCGCTCAGTCTGCCTCTGAGTCCCCTTCTTCAGGTTCTACAGATCCTCTTTCGACATCCAATGGTCCCTTACATATCCCTCAGCCCAAATTTGAGGTTCATACCAAGATTCCTAAGGGACCATTACGCCGAAATGCTGCTTCTGGTTGAGCTGCTCATTCGTATAGTATAGTAGATGATTTGGCACAGTCTCCTACTGCCATTTTCACATTGGAACTACTCCAGTCGTGCCCTTCCCAAAATAAGGCTTTGCTATCTGCCATGGGCGCTGTCGATCCTGCTGATGACCAAATGATTGTTTTTGATGCCCATCAATCAGAGCATCCTCCTCTTCCTGCTTCCGTTGCCTTCCAAATCCCAGTCAAAATCTGAAACGCTAACATTTCTCGGTGTATAATTGATGAGGGGGCATCCACCTGTGTGATGTCCGCTTCGGTTTGGAAGCAACTCAGATCTCCTGAGTTGGCCCCTTCCACGATCACCCTTCGAGCGTGGGATGGCCATGCCTCCTAGCCCATTGGCCTTTTCCGTAATTGTCCTATCACCCTTGCGGGAAAGACTGTTTGCGTTGACGTCGAAGTCATCGACGCCCCCCTAGATTACAACATTCTATTGGGGCGAAGCTACACCTATGCCATGTCTGTTGTCCCATCTGCGGTTTTTCGCAAGATGTCTTTTCCTCACAATGGAAAGATAGTCACCATCGACCAGTTGACTTATCATCAGCCAAAGTATCAGACCTCCCCTGAGACGACCATCTCTTCTGTAGCCAATAAGAAAACCGTCGATTCCTTGACCAGTGTCTCTATAGGTGTCTACAAAGATTCCTATTTTCTTGGAAATTTTCCTGGTCTCCCTCCTCCTCCTATCTTTGATCCTAGCTTATCGAATGTATGCATGATGCAATCGTCTCGGGCTACCCTTAAGCAGCCCGCTTCGGCTAGCCAGCAACCTCAGCCTCAACCCTGCCCACTGCAACCTGCTCCTATCCATTCATCTCAGCCAGTCGGACCTCCTCCTTCTGGCCCTTCTCCTTCAGCTGGTATCCCTGAACCCCTCTATCCTCCTGGATCGGTTCCCTCAGGCCTCAACCATCTCGGAACCGTCCCTCCTGGTCATTATCCTGCTGGTCAGATACCTTTCTTGGCTCCCCCTCCCAGAGTCTATTCGGTCCCTGTCATGGCCACCCTCTCTCTCCATAACCTGACCCTGGGCATACCCGTCTAGTACCTTAACCCTCTAGCCGCCACCCCACCTGGTCACCCCAAACTGTATCTTGCTTTGACACCCGTTCAACCGGTCCCCCTCGCTTCCCCCGTTGCCACCATGCCACCAGCACCTCCTCAGGACCCTGCCCCTATGGTGACAACTCTAGGAAGGAAAGGCAAAGCTCGCAAGGGGGCATTCCAAGACAAGGCCACCCTGACTGACCCGACCCCTCCTCCGCCTGCAAAGCCTTGCGCCTTGTGTGATGTCGTCGGTCACGCCACCCATACTTGTCCTGAATTTCCCCGTATTCAACCCATGGTTAAAGTCGCGTTCCCTGAGTCTACGGTCCCTGACCCCTCTATTCCGTCCTCGTCCGTAACCAAGAACCCTAAGATTATTCGCACCAACAAACCCTGTGATTTGTGCGGTGTCCATGGCCATTAATCCCACCATTGTCCTCACCTGATGCATTACCGCGCCTCTTTAGAGGTAGTTCAAGAGTATGAGGTTGAACAAAATCAGTCCGCCTCTCCCATACTTGCGCAGTATGCTTTAGGTCAGCTTGAGGATCCCCCCACTCCCATTGACATCCCCCCCCCCTGATGTCCCAATGACAGAGTCTACTACCACCATTCTCTACCTATCATCCTCTGTGAGACCCTTGGAGAATATTCCCTTTGAATCCTCCCCTGTTGTTTCACTCGATCCTCCTTTAGCGACCACCCTGGGCTCAACATCATTCGACCATTTGTCTTTCTGTTCCTCTGTCATCCCCCGTGACGATCGTTATGTTAGCCTTTCTTCCTATATAGATGATCTGGGTAGCTTTCCCGCGTCATGTGGTTTCCCTTCCTCTCGTCATCCCCTCTTTTCCTGTCTGGATGCCCTCTTGGAAGCCTTCTCCACCCATGACCTCATCCTTGCCACCCATAACCGGGATAACACCACCTGTATTTCTCTTGACCTCTGTAGCCCGAGTCCCAGTGATACCTCCTATAGCCCTCATATCCCACCATTTAGTTCTTATATGAGTCATAGCCATCCTGCCCATCGCACTCCCTCCCGCAGTTTCCGCTCGATGTCTACTATACACTCATGCTGCCATCATTGTTCTTCCTCCTCCCATTTTTTGTCTTGTAACACCATTCCGCAAGACCTCCCATCCACTACCTATGTCGGTTATGCCGATGGTGCAAGTCGTTACTCCCGGAATCTAGCCTCGACAGGTTGGGCCATTTTTACCCCCTTGCATGCCCTTGTTCTCTCAAACGGGGTCTGCATTGGTACTGCCACCAACAATCAGGCCGAATATGATGCAGTGCATGGTCTCTTAGCCGATGCCCTCTCTCATCGCATCCTCCATCTGCATGATCGTTTAGATTCCCTACTTCTTGTCATGCAACTAAATGGTGTCTATCGTGTGCATAATCCTGTGCTGTTTAGGCGATATTTACGAGTGAAACTCTTGATATGTGAATTTGAAACCATAACTTTCAACCATATACCTCGAGAACAAAATCACTATGTAGATAGCATTGCAAACCATGTTCTAGATTGGCATTTATCACATGCATTTTATACAAGACAATAACATTCATAATCATTGAAAAAGATGCATATCCATACTATGTGTCGCAAAACATGTGTTTAGAGTCCATCTACTTTGATACATATGACATGCCCATAACATGTTACAAAAAACTCAAAACTGGGGGCACCACCTGTCCCTACATACACACTAGGGGGCACCACCGGTCCCACACCTAATCACTATCTGGAGGATCCCGAGCCAATGGCTCTGCTCCTGCAGCTTGTAGATCACGTATCCCCTGACCGACCATCGCCATGCGCCGCATGACACCCCGCCATTCCGAGGGTAGACCAATACATGGCTCTATGTACTGGTCATCTAAGTCTTGCCACCCGCGCTCTGAAACACTGGTCAACAACCTCTCGCATCTACGGCGGATGTCCTCCAGGAGGGCGGCCGCATCCTCATTATGCACTACTCTCGATCCACTCGGGTCTGCAGCTCCTGATGCTGCTGGTCGTCCCATATATCCGGTCGATTTTACTGGAGCTATATCTGCATACCAAAAGTACATGAATCAGTACCCTATCTACTGTTCAATAACTTTAACATGCCCAAAAAAGAGTAGTCACTTGTCACTTACCATCAGGTCCCCATACTCGACTAGGCAGAAGTAGTAGGTTCGGATCCCCACAATAACTCATCCCACTATAGGGATAGTCGTCTATGTATAACGACATCTGATCCAAATGGGCAAAGAACTCAGGTCGAAACACCAGTCCGACTGCCCCTCCTCCTCCTCTACACAGTAGTCTCCCCCACCGGCGCATCCTGGGCTCTCTCGGGCCCCCATCTGGGAGCTGTATACAAGGTCGTAAGGTCAGGATTTTCTCAAAAAACAAGGAGCACAACAAAGTCCCATACGAGCAATCATGGTTCACTTGCTGTTTGCAAAGCGACAACTATCGTTTTAATGACACCAACATCATTTGGGCCCACCCATAGTAGGTCCCACTCAACACACTCTCCACAACCATCATCTGCCCCCCAGTGATGTGATGGAGTGCCTGGTTGCCCAGGATCCGCAGCACTGTTGCGGCCACTGCACGGGTCTCTAATCTCTCTAGGTCCCTGATAGGTACCCGGTCGACAATGTCGCTCCACAAACTCCATGATGTTCCGCCCTCGCGGTAACACTGGCTGCGTATTTCCCACCATCCCAAGTGGCGGGAGACCAGTCAGAAAATATAGATCCTAGACTGTCAATTCGATCTTGTGCCCCTGCACTACAAATACCTCATGATCTGGATCCCAATAACTGACAATCCGGGCCAACAAGGGCTCCCCTGCTCTCATCAAAGGGTTCTCCAAAAAATTTAGAACCCCAAACTTGGCCAATACACAACAGACACCTTGATCTACCTGGATCTCTGATCGTAATGTACCCAGGTCTCTCTCTCTCCAGTTGACCCGTATATCTGCCATATCTGCACAAACACATCATCTTTGTCAGTATACAGATAGGAAACACTGTAACCAATCATAAAAACCCACATCTCAGCCCTAAAACAGAACTGAAATCTCATTCATCCTCCAGGTCACACTTTTTTTCCGAATCCTGGGACAGGTCACAGTTTTTGGCTCAAAACCTGCTTCCCAGGTTGTAGTTTTTTGCCCAAAAAGTGCGACCCGGCCGTAGCAGTGAAAGAGGGTCTGTTCCTGAGATTCTGGGCCCTAATCTAAACTTTCAATCCATCAAAATGAAAGAGTAAGGTTAGACCTCTTACCTGCAACTGACGGATCTCGACTCCAACGGTCGATTTTTCTGCTACGCTCGCTGCAAGATTTAGGGCCTTCTCTCCTCTCTACATTCACCACAACAACACTAGCAAATAAGTGAATTTGGAGGGAAAACTGCCTTATTAAAAGAGAACCCTTGTTTTTTCTTTCGCCTGCTGCGACCACACCGTAGCTCCGTTTGACAAACCGTCTGAACTGTTGGAAAGCTCTCACCGAGCCCTCAAATGGGTACCTATTATTTTTTTGTGATTTGATACTTCACCAGGACACATTTTGTCCAAGATGGGTCACTTCACCTCCCCCCAAAATCGAATTTCCTCACTTACAACACTTGTACTTGGGGCACCACTTTGCCTCCATACTTGTCTCTGTTCGTGTTGATTTTCGTCATGAGATACCATCTTGTACTCATGTTTTCATGGTCCCCCATGGGACCTTTTCTGTGTGGCAGCCCCATCGAGTCACCCTTGTTTAGAGCATCCAAGTTGAGTCATCATCGCATTCATGGAGTCTATCATGAGTCCCTTTGTACCCTGCTATAGTCCTCCATCCTTCATTGCTTGGTCTCTCTCTTATGTCGCACATTATGGCCGTCAGTCCCACTATCCCCTATCCCTTATGATACTGTGTCAGTCGTTGCCATGTCATTCATGCCCTTTATGCTCTAGCAAGGGAAGTCGTCCATTCGCTACTCAGTCCCCTCCATTCCATCATCATCATTGGTATTAGCCTGTCCGTCACTCTACTATTTTCTCTCGTGCCTTAGTTGAGGATCTCTCATTGCCTCACCTATGGTGGACCTCCTTCTGTCGACATCAGCTCCTTCATCCCAGAAGACAGGCCTAGAGGGTAGTGTACCTTGGTTCCAGCTTCCTCTCTTGTTCGGTGCCTCGGATCAGGCAAAGGGATCTCTCATTTCCCTTTGACTTGATTGTTTCTCCACTCCAGCTCCTTTCAGCATGATCGAGATCCGTATGCTTGATGGTTCAGTGATGCAGCAGTAGATTTTGGTGATTCTCGGGTGTGTGTGAGATGTCTTAGCCCTCATGAGGGGGTGGCCCTGCAGGTAGCCCCCCACATGCCCGAATGACCTCTTCATTGCAGCCTTCGATGCTGCTCCATATATTTGATGATGTAGGCCTTAGCCACTTGCAACGCCTCTTTGATTTGCATGTATCCGTCAAATTTTGTGAGCCCTTCCCCGCTTGTAGGGGGCATTTGGGTTGTATTTGTATCTCATGTACTCATATATTATTGTATAAGTCCTAGCTGTTATCCCAGGCACAACATGTATATGGGATCCCTCATTGTATTTTTATCTGGCTCATGTTTATGCTGGCTGTACTTTATGTTTCGGTCCTTTGTTTACTGGACACACTATTCTTTTGTACTTTATCTCGGCGGGCATAGGTATGCCTCCCCTGCCGCCTTTAGCACAGGTACCCTCTCACAGCACTCCCCCGCTGATGTGTCGGCACCTCGGCAAAGTCTCATCTCCTCGTGGTTCAGTTCTTCACATTAGTTCACCCTTCATATTTCTCTCCTCGACTTCCCTCGATGTTTGGGTACTGAGTTCTTACAATGTACTTCGGTCATACGATTTGCTCCCAACACTCGCACGCTAGGGGGCAATCTGCTACACCATTTTTTGGTCATCTAACCTATTATCATTAGATGGACCCAAGTACACCATGTAAGACCAATTTTACCCTAAGTAAAATTGCTTTCACTATGTAAAATAACTTAATAAAACACATTTATTAGGTTTTTTATGGTCTAAACAGGAAACCCCAAAAGGAAATATTAAAAAAACCTATATTTGTTTGATTTTCCTCAAGGAATAATTTTTTTTTCTAAATTATGCTATTTCTATTATGGAAACATAGTATTACAAAACTGCCACAGTTCAGCTGTGTGAGCCTGAGACTGGGCTTGATGTCCATGCTTTAACAGAGTGAAGAACTGCCCTGTATGGGAAACCAGTTCTGTTAAGAGTGACTGTACCGCCCTTGCCAGGGAAACCGATGCATAGTCCATTACATACATTGATAGAGAACAAAAAATCTTCAGTAGCATGCAGCTTCTGCTGCTGTAGACAACCAAAGTAACAATGCATCTTTCAAAACTAGAGGAATTCAAAAACCATGAAGAAACTAGGCTAACCGAAGTCAGTGCTTGTGGGTTGGTGACGGTGGTTCCTCCACGATGCGACACCCATACTTGTCCTCGGATTCTTCAGCTTTTTCTTCCTGGTCACCCTTAGCACCTGCGCCTTCATTCTGGACTCCTTCAGTGCCCGTAGGCATTGCATCCACCTGCATTAAGAATTGGCCTGTGGGGGGAGGGGCATAAGAGGGGGGAGCAACCTGGGGTTCAGGGGGAAACGCAACAGGGGCAGGGCACAAACCAAGAGGGGAGGGAGGAGGCGCCGACAAGGTAGGAGGAGGGAGAGTCGATTCCTCACTTATGGAAACAGTAATATGGACAATAACAATGGGACGATCATACAAGCAGTCGAAGCGGAGCTCCGCCCTCTGCGAAGTTTGTCTCAGGATACAACTACTCGAAGGGCGAGGCGCAGTGGAGAAAAGTAGAGAGGGATGCGAAGGGGTCTGGAATTCATGAGCAGAAATAGGAGAATCTTCACTTCCCCCGTGGGATCGGGTGGCATGGCCCTGTCGCCCCTCAGCGCCTTCAGAAGAGGTCGCTTCACCTCTACTGCGAGAGGGTCTCGAGCTTGCAGGCCTACCATAGGTAGAGCCACGACGGCAGTGCATTCTATGTCGGAGCCTTGGCATGGCAGAGTCGACAGTCAACAAAGTCCTGGAACAATTTGTGTAAGAAGGGGCAGAAATGAAATCACTTTGAGAACCAAGATGAGCTTACAGATTAGCAATGGTGGAGCAGTAAGCACTGTGAGAGAAATGAGAGCCCGGCATGGTTCAAAACATCTGAGCAGAGAGCAACGCTGCCCTGTCTGTGTGCGAGCGCTGGCCTCTGCACAAGCTTCAGGGCAGACGCTGCAGAGAAGATCCACAGAGCAACCGGCAGGGCAAGAATGTTCCGGATATCTGGAGGTGAAGTCCATAATGAACTGTCGGAGCAGATCGAGGCGAGGAGAATGCCGGTGATGGAGCATTAATGCTTCGGAGGCTGGCATATTAATTTGCATATTAATGGAGTCGCAGGAGGCCAGTTGGCTCTCCCATGCGAGGCTCCTTGGGAGGTGCCCAGGGACTGATGTCCCGTCAATCCAACGAGCCATCCACATCCGGAACTCAAGGAATAATTAATTAAACAATAATTTAATTATTATTCCTGGTCATGTTTAACCCAAAACAAAGAAATTAATTAGATAAATCATTATTTATCTTATTATTTTCTAGGAATAATTATTTAAATCTTATTTAAATAATATTCCTTGTTAAATATGACTAAATCACCCAAAAATAATTAAATAAATCATTATTTATTTGATTATCTTTCAACCACTTCCTTAAAATGATAAATAAATCATTTATTTATTTATTATTCACAAATAAAGGGATTTGACCCAAGTCAAATACTTTTTCCCTCCAACAAATATAAAATATTCCATAAAAGGTGGATCTAGATTTAGTTAATGTTATTTTAATCATGCACCAAGATCTAGAATAACCCAATATTTTGTTATAAATAGGAGGGTTTCTCCTACCATTCTTCACCTTTTGTTGCCTATTAGATCACTCTGGATCTATACTCTTGGACTGACTTTGAGCCATTATCATTGTCATATTTTTCATTATTTGCTCTGTGAGCTCCCTTTGAGTCTTATCTTTGTCTGGGTTTTCTACACCAACAGGAGAGAGAAATGCTAGATCTGAAGTGCTGAGGACTTCCAAGAACCCATCCCATTGAGGAGAATTGGAAACACCTTCTTGTTTTCCTCCCAGGTGCCCTTAATACAAAGATTCTTTCAAAAAATATTGTTCTTGTCTTGTTTATTGGATGTATGGAGCAAAACCTTATTTTTACTGCTTAATGTCTTTCTATGCATAGATCTAGTTTTTTGCAGCACTTGTCTTGATCAACTAACTACAGATTTGAAGATATTGGCAGCCATATTTGATGTTAGGGCTATAAGTTATGCGTAGCTAAAGTGGTCTTTTTTCGTACACTTCGACAAAAGATTCATACTAACATGAGGGACACAAAACCTAGCAATAATGTGATTGAACATGAAATGAGCAGCTGTATTACCATCAACGGTAAGTGTAGGCATTACTTCAGCCCATTTGGTGAAGTAGTCCATGGCTAAAATAATATAAGCATGCCCCCCGGTCAAGTGAGGGTTACATGTCATAAAGTCGATACCCCACTTCGCAAAGGGACCAATGGTAATGATAGGATGGATAGGAATGGGTGGTGCACACAAATTATGTTGATAAATTTGGCAATCATGACATTTACGAACTGCGACAATACAGTCTTTGAAAAAAGAAGACCAAAAATAACCAACACGAAGAATCTTCTGTGCAGTAGCATAACCAGATATGTGACCTCCACAGGTGCCACTGTGACAATAATTTAGATCTTTCTCGGCTTCCTCGAGAGTCAAACATCGCCGGAGTATGGAATTGACCCTAATACGATAGAGAGTATCTCCAACTATACGATAAGGTTGCGACTGATGGCGGATGCGTCGGAAGGCATCCTTCGTCAACTCAGATCTAAAAGATGAAGTTTGGAGATAGAGGATGATATCACTGTACCATGGATCAAGGGTGCTAATCAAGAAAAGCGAATCATCTAGAATGACGTCCTCAGAACGAGAAGGAGCAGAGTCAGAAGGGAGAGAACAAAGTAAATAAAAAAAGACCAATGATTTCTTAGATTTGGTAGCAGTAAAGTCCAAATCAAACTCTTGGAGGATGACAATCCACTTTGAGTATTTTCCCCCCATTGTTGAGACAATATGTAGGTCATGGGGTTGCATTTAGAAATCATCGTCACTGTACGCAAAAGAATATAATGAAGAAAATGTTGAACGTATTGAACAACGGCCAACACTAACTTCTGACGTGGGCATAACGCGTTTCGGGGTCGAGAAGGTTATGAGACAAGTAATAAATATCATGCTCATGACCATTATCATCGTCTTGTACCAAAACCATGGAAATCGTGCTAAAAGCAACAGCTAATTAAAGGGAAAAATCACAATGATAATCTGGAGGGCAGAGGAGAGGAGCATTGACCAACAATGTTTTCAATGCATTGAAATATTTCTGAGCGATCTTATCCCAGTAAAAAGGAACACTCTACTTTAACAATCGTGTGAATCCTTTAGCTACTTCGGCATAGTTAGGTATAAAACGACGAAGAAAATTAGATTTCCCTTGTAAATTCTGCAACTGATGCAATGAGGAAGGCGAGAGAAGATTGATAATAGCCTCAACCTTGAGAGGATCCAGGTGAATCCCATATTTGGTAACGATAAACCCCAAAAGTCTACTAGAATCGACATAGAAGACACACTTGTGCAGATTAAGCCGAATGTTATAGTGCCTATAGTGAAGAAAAATTTGACAAAGATGGTCAGGATGATCCCTACGCTTAGCTGAATGAGCCAGAAGGTCATCTATATAAGGTTGAACGATGTGACGAATATCATGAAAGGCATAAGACATTGCACGCTGAAATGTGGCCCTGACATTCTTCAAACCAAAGGGAAGCTTATTATATGCAAATGTACCCCAAGGACAGATGAAGGCAGTCTTGTGTTGATCAGTCGGGAGAATATTAATTTGATTATAACCCGAAAAACTGTCCATAAGGGAAAATATCTCACTCCCAACACAGTCGTCAATGATTTGATCGATGAAAGTAGTAGTATAATTATCCTTAGGAAAATCTCGATTGATATCACGATAGTCAACACAGACATGAATAGTGCTCTATTTCTTGTCTATGGGAATAATATTAGAAACCCATTATGTCAAGGGAATCAGATAAATGAAACCAACTTTGAGAAGTTTTTCCACTTCGGCTTTAATGGCAGCAACTTTCCTAGGATGCACCAGACGAAGATGCTGACGAATAGGTTTCGAACTGAGGTAGGTAGGAATCTCATGTACCACGATGCTAGGATTAATGCCAGGGATTTCTTCGTAGGACCATGCAAAGACATCACAAAATTCATGAAAAAGGATAGTATAAACTTGTACTTCATCCAAAGAACGAGTAACCCCAATATGGATGTTCTCAAATATTCTCGGTTTAATGGAAATATCGATAGGCATCGTCTGAGTGATGTTACTCAAGTTACCTTCCAAAAATTCTTCGTGGACTTGAACAGGTGTTTGAAGTGGAGGAGAAGGAACCTGAGAGGAAAAATGCTCAAGACAGGTAAACATGGCTCCGAGGATTGGTAGAAACGAGGAACGATGATGACCATTGTCCCACGGTAGATCGTCGAGAGACAAGGTTTCCATGATAGCTTCATCAGAAGGAAACACTTCTTTCAAAGGATCTGGTGAATAAAAATCACCAAGCCAAGGGGATTGAGAATAGATGTCAAGAGTCATGCTTGAAGGAGTAGAATCAAAGGATGGGGTGTTCGATGCAACAATGATTTCACAATAATCAATTTCAATCGGACTCAACGGCATCGAATCCATGAACGAATCGATCTGTTCAGGAGAAGGGATAACCTAGTGGTCATCAGTTCGAGAAATCATGTTGACCTAAACAGTATTCGGTGGTGGAAGAGGGAAAACACCCATGAGGACAGGATCTTTGAAAAGGCCTATTCCTACGCTCTATTAGGGAGTAGGAACCTTGTCCACATACAGAAAATTGTTCTTGGAAGAAGAGGTGAAAAAAGAAAATTGATGAACAGTAATAATCTTTCCTTCGTGTGGGAACTTCAAAACATGAAAGAGAGTGGACAGAACGCACATCATGGCATGAGACCAACTGCGACTGAGGAGAAGATTATAATTTAGTTTTGCAGCAACGACGTCAACCTCGACATTGACTATCTTCCCTTCTAACATGATTGGTAAACTAGCGAGAACACCAAGAGGTTTAGATTCTCTTCCATCAAATGCTTCAAGGGCATTGGGTGATGAGGTAAGAGCTGGAGAACCAATGGATTTCCAACAAGTAGATGACATAACACAGGTAGATGCACCCTTTTCCATGACGACCCAGTGAATATTCAAACCATTTATACCAACCTGAATGATGAGCGCAATTTGGTGCGGGAGTCACAGGACAAAATTCTCTAAATCGAAAGCAAGCAAGGTAGTATTGGCAGGATCAATCCCACCTATGGATGATAGCAAAGCCTTCTATTGCACAGGACAAATCTGAAGTACTTCTAATGCAGACATTGTGGACAACGCCTGAGCCAAATCCTCAACAATACTGTAATGCTGAGCGGCATGGGCGTTGGGATTGTACGAAGACTTGTGGAGCACACCTTTGGAAGATGGTCACACAACGGATTCGATGCTAGGTCATTCAATATCAAGAGGGATAGAAATAGGAGGAGGAGGAGGACCATCAGTGATCCCTTTCCCTGCTTCTTGATGGGAACCATAATAATCTTTTGATCTAGTAGTAATAGAAACGGGTGCAGAACTGTTCATCATAAACACTTGTGAACCAAATGGAGCAGAGGACTGAGGGTGCTCTACCATCTAAGTGTTCTGAGGGAAATGTACTTTAAGAATGGTCGGAGCTCCTTGGGTGCCTTTGAGAAATCGACTCACTTCAGACCATTGAGGAGAGTCTTTGGTGAAGTTCTCATCATCACAAATAAAACAAGGATACTTCGGTTTGCGTGGAGAACTATCAGCAGAACGAGGTTTTGGAGAATCCTGTTTTGGGGCATTGGCTTTGGCCTTACATTTACCCTTCTTCTTACCTTTGGAAGTGTTATCTGTAGGATTTTGCTAAACAACATTCACTTTTGTGGGTGTGCCATAATTCGAAGTTGACTGAGAAGCTACATTATTGGAAGAAGTAGACTTCTGCTTTCGAGAGTTAGATGAAGGAGACTTCTGAGAAGTCTGTGATATAGAACCAATAATACCATCAACGAATGGAGTTGCTGGCAGTTTAGAAGTTCCAGGTCGAGGAGCATCAAGCAAGATATCATACAATGTGCCAGACTGAGAGTACACGAGATCAAGGTACTAGGCATAAGCAATGGATTATTCCTCAGTTACACATGCCCCCATAGAAATGTCTTTGGAAATCTAATTGAAAAAGGAGGTAGTGAACCAATGAGTCAGAATCTGATCAGGTATCTCAAATTTGATCATGCGATGAAGATGCCGCCACTCATGAATATGATCCGAGATATGATTAGCTCAATCCTATTTCAATGAAGTGAGGAGATGCGTCCCAGTCTCATAGCAGATCGATAACTGAAAATTTGTAAGGAATGTCATGGCCAAAGAATTGAAATCTTGGAAAAATCCACGAGACAGCTCAATGTACCACTTTGCAGTGGCACCAGTAAGAGTTCGTTGGAAAAGACGGAGACAAATAGAATTGCCAACCCCCAAGAGTTAGAAGAACACCAAAAGTGGTAAGTCATCACATGAATTTGGGGGTCTTCACCAGGTTTACCCTTAAATTTAGGACAATCACCAGGAATCTTGGTCAAAATTGGAGGCCAATATGGATTATGAAGAATAGGATCATTTGTCAACTTCGACACATCGGGTAATTCAAATGTAGCAAGAAATGGTAACTGAGTATTGAAAGTCATCAGAGGTCTTTGATAAGGACCTGTATGTACATTCCACCCAGTCCGAGTGGGATTTTGTCCCCATATGCTCTATCCCAAAGGATTCAGATCATAGGGATTAAAAACAGGATAATTTGGTTGATACTGGGATTGAGGACCAGGATATTGAGTTGAGGTAGAACACTGAGGTCCTTGCTGAGTAGCATAAGGATTCTTCTATGGAATGTAAGTATGACTTTGAGGTTGCTGATACACAGGTTGATTTTGAGGGTAAGGAATCTGAGGTACACCATATACTGGTTGATTTTGAGGGTATGGAATTTTGGGTGCGCTATATACCGGTTGATAGGAAACTTGAGGGTAATAGATTCCCTACGGTTGCACAATTTGACCTTGAGGAGTAGGTTGAGCAGGCTTCTGAGTAGGGTAAATAGGTAAAACCGACTGCGGAAACGAAAGAATCTGCTGGTGGGTAGGTTGCAACGGTTGCTGAGCTGGTTGAACCGACTGTTGAAATGGTTGTTGAGGGCCACTAGGTTGACCTTGTTGGAAAGGTTGGCCTGATGGTTGTGACGGACCAAGTTGTCCCTGATGACCAGGTTGACCTGGAGAAGGACCAAGGGGTTGTCCTGGTTGCACAATATTTGGGCCATACTCAATGTGCAGCTGTGATTGAGGTGCAACAGGTTGTCCTTGTGACAGATAAATTTCCCCCCAAGGACCAAAAGATGATATGGGTTATTCAGAGGTTGACCTAAGGGACCAAATGGTTTTCCATGTTGGACCAAAGGTTGTCCTTGTAAAGGTTGGCCTTTTGGACCGTATGGTTGTCCCTATGGACTAGAAGCAGGGCCCTGCTACGCTAAAGGTTGTCCCTGAGAGGGTTTTCCTTGTAAGCCAGAGGGTTGCACAGGCAGAGTAGGTCCCAGTTGAGTAACAATCCGATAAGGATCATAAAAAACCTGATAAGGATCAACAAGAGGCAAATAGACTGGATTCCCATACACATCATAATGGTGTGGATAAATATATACAAGATTACCAACAAAATCATAGTGATGGAATCGAGGATTATTAGGAGCCTGAGACTGCTGGGAACCATGAGAATTATGCTACTGAACAACCAACAAACATTCTTGAAAATTAATACCACCAGGAATCACAGAAGTAGTGGAAACTGAACTAAAAGCCACACAAATCGTTGGTTGAACTGGAACATATGTGACAGTAACTAACGAACCAGGAGTTGAAGGTGATAGCCCCAACGAAGGTAGGAGCGAACTTAGAGGAGCAGTTACTGCACTGGATTGCGCAATGGAAGCAATGCCAGACATAATCTGACTCAGAGATTTATATCGAAGTGGAAGTGAGACCAACAATGGTGAATATTGGGTGGAGGCACAAGAGAGATATTTGGGAAAGAGTTGATATTATCCTGTGGAAACAGGAATTCCTTCACTGCCAACAGAACTGGAGGAGTCTATATCTAAGTCCAATGTAATATCTTCGAAAATACTACGGGGACTAGGAGGTACCGCAGCAGCAACAAAAGGTGATCCAGATGTAATAGGAGGAAATTCCCCTTCTTCCCCAAAACCAGACCAAGCTTTTGAAGGAAGCCAATTGAATTCAACCAGTTCGTCAAGCGGAGATCAAGTAGCAGGGGGTTGGATAGACGGAAGAATAGGCTGCAAGAACTTGACATATATAGTGGATTGAGGGGTTTCAAAAGAAGCATCTGAAAAATAAACACTACTAGGAGGCAGTGAGGGCGATGAAACTGGATGTTCCGCCACTTTAACTGTAAATCAGAACAGGAAGGAAAAGAGAGAACCAATCAAAGGTACCAAAATCAAGAACCAAGGAAATAAATTAGACCAAGTAACAAAATTTTAATGGGCGTGTAATCATAGGTGATTAATTTTATAACGTTGAAACCAAAATTCATTGTTTCATGTTTTAAGAGTCGAGAAACCAGAAAAATATGACTCTAGTCACTTTCAATTTGAAACAAGAATGAAAGGAAAAGTGCTCAATGATCTCTTCTCTTGTTTAAAGAGTCACGAAAAGGTCGAAATGACTTCTCAGGAAATCTAAGAAAGAGGGTGTACCAGGTTTCCATGAACTGCCATATACACCTTGGTGATCAAATGAAACAAAAATGACCAAGGAATTAACGTATGTGCAGGTAGTCTCCCCGAATGCTGTGTTCGGTGTATCATGGTTACAAGACAGTAGATTCAACTTCCTATGGATAAAATTATTACAACCTAGAGGGGTCTCCCTTTATATATGCGACGGTACGGGGAGCACAAATCCTTACAAGCGTTTTCTGAAGCCAAAAGGTGAGTGACAGCTACTAGGTTTTAAGACGTTGGAACACTTCTCTAGCCTAGACCACTAGAAATGTTTCGTTAGGTTCCAATGTTTCCTTAGGTTCATTGAGTAAATTTTAAAGTTAATCTTGAATTATGTTTCAATTTCAGGCCCTATCGAATGTGGAGCTCAAATTCCTAGATGCAAACTATATGAAAATGAACATCATTTCAATTCGATGAATGCTAGTTATAAGAAGGATAGAAATATTTCAAACAAGAAAGATAAAAAAATATGCAAAGAAACTTCTAATGCCCTTAATGCAATTAATCGAAAACAAAATTCCTTCCTAGATTGACAAATGCTAGTTATGTAAAGGAATGTTTCACTTTCGATGCATTAAAAGAATGCAAAGATATTTTTTAATTTTTTGAATTTTTAATGAAATGAAGCACATATTGTGCTAATTCAATGGAAAACAAAATAAACACTAGTTCGAGTTTTGTGAATGTAAGGTTTTGAAAGTGAATGACTTAACCAAAGTGAAGCAGACACAAAAACATGCAAGCTAATGGAGCAAACTTTCAATTGAAAAAGAGAGTTTCCCAAAGCGACCCAAAAAAGAAAAGTAATTGTTGCTCAAAGTATTGAAGAAGAAGGAAAAATAAAAAAATAAAGAGACCATTCAATCAAAAAAACAAAAAAATCAAGAAAAACTCAGTCTAATGACCCGAAACGAGACTGATAACAATCAAAGAGACTTGTTCTCGAACAGAAGGCTCGGTGTGCAGGAACACTCAGAAACCCTAAGGTTTTAAATGACACCGACAAGAAAATGGACAAATAAATGAGGGAAGCAAATCTACAATAGTCAACACAGTCTGCAAAGGCTTAAACACAGTAAAAAATAACCCAGAAGCAAGGAAAAATGACCAAAATACGCATTAGGTAGGTCAAACCAAAACCTACAGGGGTTGGCACGTTTGTAAGGCTGTAATCCACGCCATATGGAGGTTGGCGCGATTGCTAAAAGAGAAACATGTGCCAATCAGCGTGAATGTCCAGAGAAAAAATGTGTTAAGCTAGATACCTATGGAAAAAAGAGGAAAAAACCCTAACCTAATGAGAAGAGGTCAACCTTAACACTCTGGAGGTGAATAGAGGATGGAAACTCGACAAACAAACTAGAAAAAGATAGATAACTAAACCAATAATTGAAACCAACCCAACAGCATGACACGAAAAACTCGCACTGATCCCCAGTGGAGTCGCCAATTTTTTATGAAGGTAAATCCTCTCTACAGACAGAGATGATCCCTCTAGCCCTAGGGTGGGTCTAGTAACAAAAGGACACACTAAAGTGTTTCTTCCTAGTTAATGAACGAACAAAAGACATGGTATATTGACCTACCTTGAATCCAATGCTGTCGATGTTGCAGAAAGAGTAGTGACCTCTCGCTCCTTTCTTGGAAAATCAAGATCCATTCGCTGTCACGCTTAGATACCTACACATAGGACAAAGAACAAGAACAACATATGACATAATAGTTTCACTCACAACTATTAGCCAGTCAAGGAGGGCTAAACATATCACATCAAATAAACATCATAGCACAATAGTGGAACCAAAACAGTAGTCATGTATATTAATGAGTAGAAGGAAGAGTACAACCAATGCTTTGACGTCGTAGTCTCCTCCAGCGGGGTTCAGACGAAGCGCATCTCAAATGTTGGTCAGGGAATTCAGACTCAAGCTCTCTTAGAAGTCATCGACTCTAGCTCTCTCAACACAATATTTATTACTTTATCTTCTCTAACAACTTAGCTATAGTATAATTCTCCTAGTTCAGCTCTTCAACCGTTGAACTATTTTGCTATAATGTGTTCAAATAGCTTCTACTAAAAAATATAGTTTCTTATATAGAGGAAAGGGAGGAGGTTGGGATCCCTACAAAGGTGGGAAGGAGTCCTATCCTTTAGGAGAGTTCCAAGGGAGGGGGAAATTGCTAACTAAATGAAGGAGTCCATGGTTGTTTCAGTTCAACCACTCCCAATGACTCATCCCCGAGGTGGTTGGAATGGAACCTTCACCTCTATTTTAAAAAAAAATTCCATAAACATCTTGGCACGGGTGTCTAGCTGGAACAGAGTGCCAACTGGTGCAGGCTCAGTGTTAAATTTCTTGGTAGGTGCAAGGGTGTAACAGGATACTCATGCGAAGGAAAAAATAGGGATTTTCATAGCTCTGCTTAGGGAAATGTCAACAAGAAGAATGTTGCTTTCATCAAAAGGGATGTAAGGATGATATTTGAAAAGCATGACACTACTTATTGGTCACAGAAAAAACCCTCCAATGTGCGAGTTTGGGATTGTATGGATAGTGACAAAATGCTGTGTAACACAAGCGCAATGGGATTAGTGTGGTATCTTGATAGGGGCGCTTCCTTCCACATGACGGGAGACAAGGAGTTGTTTAGTGACTTGGAGGAGAAAGATCTCCAAATGCATATAGAGATGGGCGATGATGGTAGATACAGTGTGACCGGAATTGGAACCATTACATTTGAGAGGGAGTCAGGTAAACCATTTCTGTTGAAAGATGTTATGCATGTTCCAAGTCTAAAGATAAACTTGGTCTCGGTTGCTATGTTGGAGGACAAAGGTTATGAAGTTGTTTTTAGCAAGGGAAAATATTTCTTGCGACATAAAACAACGGGTCAAACCAAGAGGATAGGGATTCGAGTTAAGAATTTATACAAGCTCGAGGTATATGGCTGCACTTCAATGATGGGAAAAGTAGAAGAAGTGGTGAGCTGGGATGAGGGAAAATTATGGCATAGGATATTGGCCATCTTCACCATGACGCCTTGAAGATTTTGCAGCAAATTTGTACTGGACTTCCCAAGGGTACTCTTACGTAGTCAGATTAGTGTAAGGGATGTACTATGGGTAAGTTTGTGAAGACCACCTTTTATGAGAAGGAGAACCATGCTTCGGTGATCATGGAGAGAATTCACACAGACATGTGTGGAACTTTCTCGGTTTCTTCAACAACAAAACATAGGTATTATGTTATATTTGTTGATGAATATTCTCATAGATGCTGAATCTTCTTCATGCAGAAGAAGAGCAAAACATTCTCAAATTTCTGTGAATTTAAAGCATTGGTGGAGAAGGAGTTGGGGAAGCAAGTGAAGGCTTTACAGAGCGATAATGGTGGTGAATATATCTCGAACGAATTCAAATAATTTTGTAGCAAAGAAGGAATTCGAAGAGAACTCATAGTGCCTCATAACCCACAGAAGAATGGGGTCGCGAAGAGGAAGAACAGAACAATCGTGGGTGTTGCACGAGCTATGCTACATGACTAGGGCCTACCGATGCACTTGTGGGCAGAAGCATGCAACACTGCGGTTTATGTGCAAAACCATTGTCCTCATAAAGTATTCAACATGAGTAAACCTGAAGAAGCTTTTACTGGTAAGAAGCCTGATATTTCTCATTTGAAGATTTTTGGCTCATCTGTTTACATTCATGTGACAAAGGACGCTAGGAAGAAGCTGGAGCCAACTACAGAAGTTGGGATATTTGTGGGGTACATAGAAACACCCATAATTATCGTGTGTATTTGCCAAAAATTCGGATGAATGTGGTGCGACGAGATATAAAATTCAATGAGGTGAAAGCCATGAAGTTGTCGCTTGACAGGGAGCTACACTTGCATGCAGAGGAGGAGCTACTTGTTCCCAAAGATGAGCCTCTAGATGTGGATCAGCCATAGGAGGAGATTCATGGAGTGGAGGAGTCCACTCATGCAGAACCAAACATCAGAACAGGAAGAAAGCGTACCACAGAAGCTGAGAGATTGAAGCTTGATGCAACACAGAATGTAGGAGTCCCTACATCACAGTGCAGACAGAGAAAGTCACCTGACTGATTTACTGGATACATGGCTCTTATGAGCAAGTGTATCATGAAAGAGCCATCTTATTTTGAAGAAGAAGTGCAGGAGCCCACATGGGTAGATGCCATTGTGGAGGAGTATGACTCCATTGTCAGAAACAATTCTTGGGAGATTGTTCCAAGGCTGGTGGGTAAATTAGTGGTAGGTTCAATATGGATCTTCAAGGTAAAACAAGCTGCTAATGGGAGTGTCAAGAAGCATAAGACAAGATTTGTTGCCCGAGGCTTCTCGCAGCTCGAGGGGATTGATTATGAAGAAACCTTTGCACTTGTCACACGGTATTCTTCCATAAGGACCATCCTTGATCCCTCGGCGCAGATGGGTTGGCACATTCATCAGATGGATGTGAAGACTGTGTTCCTTAATGGGATCATTAAGGAATAAGTGTACATTGAGCAGCCTGGAGGATTTGAGATCTTCAGTAGTGAGTCGCATGTGTGCAGACTTAAAAGAGTGATGTATGGGCTGAAGCAAGCACCACGTGCTTGGTGCACTCGGATCAATAGCTATTTCACCGGACTTGGCTTCACCAAGAGTGAGGCGGATGCAAACCTGTACCAAATTGTGGTAGAGGGTAAGATTTTAATCATTGTTCTTTATGTTGATGATTTAATACTAACGAGTGATGAGCAGTTGATACACTCATGCAAGGCAGATCTTGAAAAGGAGTTTGAGATGAAGGATTTAGGCCTCCTTCATTATTTCCTTGGATTGGAAATATGGCAGCGAGAAGGTGAACTGTTTGTGTCTCAAGGAAAGTATGCTCGGGAGATACTTGCTAAGTTTCACATGGAGGACTGCAAGCCCATGGAAACTCCTCTTCAAGGAAATTGGATGAAAGAGGATGATACATTGACAGGGGTAGTGGATGCCACTATTTATCGACAGTTGGTGGGTTCACTCATGTATTTAGTTAATACAAGACTGGAGATATGTTATGCGCTGAACCAACTTAGTCAAGTGATGTTTAAGCCTACCAAGTTCTTTTGGAAGGCAAGCAAGCATGTCCTGAGGTATCTCAGGGGAACATCTGACTATGGCTTATGGTACAGATAGACGGATGAGGTGAAGTTGCATGGCTTCACAGATGCAAATTGGGCAGGAAACCCAATAGACAGAAAGAGAACATTAGGAGGGGTTTTTAGTATCGTACCTACAATAGTTTCTTGGTAGAACAGGAAACAAAGATCCGTGGCACTCAATTCAGCGGAAGTAGAATACATGGTAGCAATTCAAGCTGCATGTGAGGTTATCTGGATGAGGAAGATCCTGGTCGGTTTGTTCGGTTCTCATTTAGATCCTATAGTGATACATTGTGATAATCAGAGTTGCATTAAACTCTCGATTAATCCTGTGTTTCATGATAGATCTAAACATATTGATATCCGGTATCATCATATCAGAGATTATGTGCAGCGAAAGATCATGTTGCTTCAGTAGATTCCTACGGAAGATCAGGATGTAGATATTCTAACGAAGGTGCTAAGCAAGAGCAAATTCAAATGACATAGAGGTAGGATCGGGGTGAAGGATAATCCCTATCTTGTTAACAAGGAGTGTTGAGATTCAAAAAGATGATGAGCTTAGTGAAAAGTAAGCACCTTCACTAAGTGGGGCCTGCGGGCTATTTTTGTGTGTATGTCTATTTTTAGACATGGTGAGCATATTCTATAAGTTGCAGGATGCTATTTGTAGATGGTTGATCAAATGTGGAAAATAGATGAAATTATATTTTTAGAATATTGGGCGAAGTCTATTTATATATCGTCAATCTAAAAATAGGTGCATGTCAATTATTATTAGCCCTTAATAATAATCCGACAATAAATATCAACTTATTCTCTTGGAGCACTTTATTTCAGTAAACAGATTTGGAAAATCAGTGGGTTGAAGGAATTACGCATTTCCTAGGGTTATTGGTGGCTCATGCATGGAGGACTCAGTTAGAATTGAAGTGGCAAAGTTATGACATAGTTGGAAGAGTAGTTATAGGAGTTGTTATTTAGTTAAACTCAGTTGAGCTAGTTATATCTAGTCTAACTAAAAGATACACTAGTGAGAGTTTAGTAAATTAATTATATAATTAATTCATAACTAGAGAATCACTTACAATTGAACAAATACATCAGTTAACTACTTGCATGTCAGTTCCAGTGGAGACCTAGTAGAGAGATAGGTGAAAGGGTGAGATGGACTATCTGTTTTGACTATAGTGATGCATTCAATGCATCTGACACACATTGGAGATGCCAATGAGGATTGCGTAGTCAAGGCAAGGCCAGTTCGAATTCATTCAGGGGTCTTCTTCAATAGGGATTTGGTAGTGGAGGCAGGCTGTCAGGAGGCAAGAAATTGGTGCATGGAGATGCAAATTTCTACATGACAGTGTGTAATTATTGTTGATTGTACTGAGAGCTTGATGCACTAATATTTTTATCAGATTATTACATGATCCATTGATATACATAATATACGATAGTTGGGGTTTTTAGCTTTAAGCTTTCCCATTAAACAACTGTGTTTATGTGTGATTGATTTTCTTCACATGTGTTTGCAATTGGCGATTTAATTTCCACAAAGAATTAAGTGGAAGGATTTTGTATTTAACATAATATTAATTTGTTAGATCAGGAGAGTCCGGTAATACATCAGTATTAATAAATTTATACATGCTCTATCCTTGGGCACACGGGCTACTATAGAAAGTTCATTCAACGGTGTGCACTAATCACGGCGCCCATGGAGAAGTTGCTAAAGGACATTTCATTTTTTTGGGATGTCAGAAGAGTTTTGAGCTACTCAAGGAAAAGATGGTCTCTGCACCTATCCTCATATTTATTGATTAGGAAAAGGTTTTTCATGTCCATTTCAATGCTTTAGGGATCGCTCTGGGAGTTGTCCTTACGCAGCCTAGGGAAGGGGACATTGACCACCTGATTGCATTTTCTAGTATAAAATTCTCTAGTGTGGAGCGTAACTACTCCACTACTGAGCGCGAGGGGCTGGCCATGGTATATGCCCTACAGAAATACCAACATTATCTGTTGGGGGGGAACCTAAATATTTTCACGGACCACTCGGATTTGAAGTACCTAGTGAATAAGCTTGTGTTGGGGGGGAAATTTTTCTGATGGCTACTGCTATTTCAAGGATATGAATTTGAGATCATCATGAAGCCAGGGAAACTAAATTCTAGGCTAGACCACTTATCCCAAATCGAGATTGGTGAGGAACTGACCAACCTAGAAGAAGGACTACCCGATGCACATCTATTTTCTATTAAGGTGGCTGATGCGCACTTCATCGACATCATTCACTTCTTAACTACAGGGATGGCACCTGAAGAATATTCGGTACAACAGAAAAAAGAGCTGGTAACTGGTGCAACAGACTTTAACATCATAGTAGGCCACTTGTATAAGCTAGGCGATGATGAGGTACTGTGAAGATACGTTCTGGAGCATGATCAACATATTCGAAAAAAGATCTTTTCAGAGGGAGAATTGGTCCTGCTATACGATAACCAGTTTGTGAAGCACCTGGGGAAGTTCCGTCAACACTGGCTAGGTCCCTATATGGTAAAGGAAATCACTAATGGAGGAGCTGTCTGGTTAGCCACACTGCGTGGTGACATTGTACCAGGGTATGTTAATGGCAGGCGACTCAAACCGTACTGGATCAAATGACTATATGGCTGACATATCTATATTGGGCGGCATACGCGCAGGTAGGAGGAAAAATGTAGGCAAGCACGTTATACGCGCAGGGGTCAATCACAGGTTTGGACGCCCGGGGAGGTGCACTGGGAGCACAGGGGTCGATCACAGTTCTGGAAGGCTGAGGAGGTGCACTGGGAATGCAGGGGTAATACACAACTGCGAAAAATAGTCTTTGGAACAGTAAAAATGGGTAAAAAGTAATTTTTACCATTGAAAGGAGTGGGAATTTGGCAATTAATGAGGTGATCTCCGAAGATTTTTTACCTCTTACTTGATGGTAAGTTTTAGATAAGCCTCACCTAACTGTTGGTCACTATCCAAAGCTATAAAAGTAGGAAGGTAGATCAGAACTGGGTTCCGTGCATTCTGGATATCTTGTGCTTTGAAAAATTCTGTAACTATTGTGCTCTGTTAATGTCTAGGCGGGCTACCCCTTCTGATAGTAGAAATCCCAGATTTTTCTTCCAAGCAATAATGACCGCAACCAATCCGACTGAATCGTCACAGACTGTGGCCTCCACTGATGAAGTATTAGAGGTCACCCCTAAAGTTGAAGAGGTTGTGTCCACACCAACCAAGGGGAAGTAGGTTGAGACAAATAAGGGTAAAGGGAAAGGCCAGGAGCAAGGGCAGGGGAGGGCTACGAAATTGGCTAGAGGGAAGCCATGCACCTCCCCTCAGAATGTGAAGTCCCCCTTAACGGTGCCACAAACATGTTTTCCTAACCCAACGAAGAGGCCTCTCTCTGCTCAGGAAGAGGCCTGAATAAGATAATTTCAAATTGTGTAAAAAACTAAAAACAGACCTGTGGTACAAAAGAAACACAGTTTCGTAGCGCTTTTCATAGCACAGGGTTTTAGCTCCTTTATTCAACAATTTTCAATTTTTTTCTTTCATGATAGCCTTTATCTTCACTTTACACATTTCCACAAGAAGTTTCAAAACCAAACTCACAAAAATTCCTTCAAAATTTGCTATGAAAAATGATGAAATGACTGCTTCAGCAGTTTCGTAGCACATTTCATCAAATTTTCAATATTTGCGCTACGAAACTGCTATGTAAGCAGTTTTGTTGAATTTTTTAAAAAAATTTGTGATAAGGGGATAATAAAACTTAAGGACAATGATATTTTTTCAAAGCATACAACAAAATAACCCTAAAAATATATTCTTCATCAAATTTAACCTTCATTTTTCATCTCAGTTTGTCTTATATATTTGTTATTCTGTTTCACTACCTTTCAATTCTTCTTGACACTCTTTCAACTGTATCTGTAGATCTTCCACCTGGCTCTTTAGCTTTCTGTTGCTAGTTCTTAAATGAGTGTTGATAACTCTCATAAAATTTTCTTCCTTAATAGCTGGGACTGTCCATGTGAAGAATTGTTCTTCACTGCTTGGGATTTTTGGTCTAGAGGCTATTTGAACTTCCCAAACAACTTTCATTCTTTTGAATTTTTCTTTCTCAATGATATGTTTTCTGGTTCTTTTCTTCAACCTAGAAATCTCATGGTTTGCTGATATCAACTTCTCCTCTAGGTTTTGATGCTTTGTCATTTATTCTTGTGCTGTGACTACTTTGTTTTTTGCTTGCAATGCTATTAGCGAGGGGAGATCAATTACATCTTCAGGAAGTTTAGCTGTTTCATAGGTTTCTTCAACTTCTATGTTAAGTTCCTTGAGCCTTTTTGAATGTCTAGTCACAGGCTTCCTGGCTTGGAAAACAAATGCCATGTTTTTATCTTTAAACTCTAGCTTCTTTGTTGATTTTATCTTTTTTTGTTTTCTTTCATTTATTCCTATGAAATTAGCTTGTACTATGGGTGATTCTTCTATGTCTATTGCATGAAATATATCATCCAAGTTTCCTTTCAACCTTAGGCTGTCACTTGACCCTGAAACTAATGATTTTCCCTTTGTTGCTGTAGCTTGTCTCCTTGTTATTCTTTGAACTTCTTGCTTATCTGCTGCCTATTTTTGTTTAGTTTCTTTGCTACCATGTAACCTTTATTTTTCAGGTGAGGGAGTTTTTAGTGTCTTCTTTTCCTGGTTCTTCATTTTTTTTTTTGGGTTTCAATTTCACAAACCTCTTTGCCTTTGTAGCCACTGGTTGACTTGATTCTGTTGGTGGTGAGAGATTTCCCTTTATCTTAGTGTTTTTAGTTGGGGTTAGAGCTTCCATATCAAAACCACTCATAAAAAAAAGGAGGACCAGTCCCTATTTATTTTCTAAAGCTCATTCAAAACTAACAATTTAATCAACCCATGGTGAAACAGGGATGTTTCACAGCCATCATATTTCATTTGAAATTTGTCAGCCATTTTGGCAAGACTTCTATATAAGAAAAATGGTAAATCCAGTGATATCATACCTGTGAAATGTAACAACAATTTGAAGTGATAAGTGTATACTTTGTGGTACCTACCTTCGCATGTGAAGTATCTTTGGATATTGAACAAAATTTTGGCATAGTTATCTTTGATATAATTTCTGGGAATTGCATTGTTCAGGTCCATGTTTGCATATTGTGTTTCCATAAATATCTTGCATTCTTCCATATCAAACCTGAAGCCCTTAAACCAATATTCCTGACCTCTTGGTATTTTTGTTACCATAGCTATGATCTCATGCATGAATTCTATGTTTAACATTCTGACCTTTGTGCTTGTTCCATTGAAATGAAGTGAAAATTCTTTGGACACCTGAATATGCCGACCTTGTAACTTTTCACAGACTTTAAACAACCTATTTTCCTGAAAGCATCCATTAATGTTGAATATTTAGCTAAAACCCTCATACTTTCAGGTTCAAATCTCAAACAATGTCCTCCTCTGTGATTCTTTTTCTCTTCAGCCATGTTTTTTTTTTTTTTTTCGGAACCTATAGAACTGCCTCGCTTGAGAAAATGGAATAGCCTCGCTTGAATCTGCATGAACAACCTCGCTTGATTGAGTATGATGATAACCTTGGTATAGAACAACCACAAGCTTAACTCTAATGTTTAGAGTTTTAACAGTTGAGTGGGGGCAAAAAACGAGAATAATTGAACTAGACAATTTTTTCGAATTTGAAATCCCTTTTTACAACTGTATGAAACTCCTATCATGATGATGATGTATATGAAATGGGTAAGTAATTTGGATATGACCTCTCACTGACTCAACATAACGTTACCTTATCATTTCTTAACATATTTCTGACAAATCCTGGATTTCTTGACATGAAATCTAATAATCCGCGCTTTCGTAGCGCACATAGTGTATTTTTCACACTTTGCGCTACGAAAGTAGCAGTGCTTTCATAGCGTAAAACCCCTTTTTTGAACTGACTGCTACGAAATTGCGAATTTGTGGCTAATCAAAAAATTTCAAACTAAAAATAAATGACATGAGCTCTAGATGAAAGATATGACCTTTTTATCATGGAATGAATCTAAAGAAGTTTATTTGAACTGGAAAAATGACCTTTGAAACTGAATAAAATATGACCTACCCTTTATCAAGACAAAAGTGACTTTAGACCTACTTGAAACTATGACCAAAAATAGTGTAGACATACAATGTTTAAAAAAAAAAAATTGGGTGATAACAAATTACAAAAAAAATGAAATTAGACAAGAGTGGGCATGCAAGGCCTGAGAAAATAAAATCTCTGAAAAAATACCACCTGTAGAATTAATTTTGGTAACTCTTAAAGAATGAAAAATTTAGGCGGCTATTCGTAAGTCAAAAGTAGGCTTGAAGGTGGCATGTTATGATCCCGAAGAGGCAACGAATAATGGATCTAACATCTAGCTCTGGTTTTCAAAAGATCGGTGTTGGGTAATTAAGTTTGGTGCAGGGCTAGCCACTTTACATTGATTAGTGACTATGCCGATGAGTTTGCTGCCTTTTCTGTTTCTACCGTTATAGCACAACAAGTTTGAAAAAACTCCTTTCTCGACTCAACCCTTGGTGTATTTTTGCTACACAAATCCTTTTTTGTCGTGTTTTAACCCTTTTTTCTAAAAAAAACAGCGTAAAAACTCATTTCCCGGACCTAAAAATGTTTAAATTTTATCTTGGAGCCACATCGCATCCGTGACAACATCACATTTCACAAGTTTTGCAATTTATGATATAAGAAAAGGAATTGGCAATGCAATGCGAAGTGGGAGGTGACGTGGAGGGAAGGTGGGACCGACCGCATCGCAATCACAAATCTTAAGGTTTAGCTATAAGCGCGGGGGAGTAAACTCTAAGATATGTGAAGTAAAAAGTGTGGGGAGAAAGGAGGGACATGGAAGCTAAGGTGGGACTCGACCACAGCCCGCAGATCGCAAACTTTAAGTTTTTGTTATAAGCGCCATAGGTTAACTAATAAAACATGCGAAATGTGATTTGCGCTATCATAGGATGATGTGGCAAGGAGGATGGAGCCCACTGCATTGGCGGAGTTACAAATCAATGAATGATTTCAGCGGTAAGGTAAAGTTTATGATGTTTCATATGACATGTCAATGTATTTCAAACGACTGTGAAGTGCGGGGCGGAGCTGCTATGGTGGGGAAAACCGCATCGGAAGTTAAACAAAATGTATTGCGGGCATTTCAAACGGTAAGTTAAAAACTGTGCGATGCGATATGGCACATCGACGATCACAGGTTTTAACGTTTCGCAGAATGGAATAAGTTGTAATTTGTGAAATTATATGGATGGTGGGGGAAGGGTGACATGTCAGGGAGAATGGACCCACTTTAATTTCAATCAGGGAATAGGAAAAAGCAAAGGTAAAACAATGATATAGGGGTGAAAAAGGAAAAATATAAAGATAAAGTGGAAAGGCGGAGAAAGGCAAATTTTAATGATTTTTTAAGGGAAATGGAATGAAAAGGAGGTGTAGTGGGTGAATGGTTCCCATTTCATCGCATATCACATTTCGATGATTTTGACATTTACCCTTGTGCCCATCCCGAGAAACTTGCGATTTGTGATTGTGATTGCCGTCGTTAATCGTTGCTCAGATCCAATGGTCCTCACTGCTCCCTTGGTGTGGTTTGCTGAACTTTTTTCTTTGGTTATACTTGTTCGTTTCTTAGTTGTTCGTGGAATACTTTGACTTGTTCATTGCTTTTCCCACATTCATGACTTTCCTGCGCTCACGACTCGCCCACATAGCTTTCATAACTCAACCCAAACATGCACGACTCTGCCCAGTATGTTCATGAATCTACGTTTTCTATTTTTCTACCTTAAATGCTTCTCTGCTGCCTTCGCTAATGGTCTAATGTTTCTCCTTGCCTCTCTACTTCTTTCTTTGGAAAATATTATGAATATTGACATATATGTATAGTATAAAAAATTTGCAAAGGGAAAATACACAGTCACCTTGTGATACTGTAAATTACAGGGTTCTAATAGGATACATCAGTGGTTAGGCTTCTTTAAATTACAAAGAGATAAGATGATGAAGTTTCCTTTGAGTTTTCTATGGATTTAAATTCCAAATAAAATGTCAGTGCCACCACTGTAATAAGGGGGTTAGCCATTACAATAAGTCCTGAAGTGATCATTAAAGTAACCAAAATTCCCCTAGGCATCAAATGGAGTAGGGAAGACATGACCACTAGTGCCATTGCAAAGAAGAATTTCTTTAGGTCTAGGGAGAGACTTGTGGAAGATAAGAATGGGGTTGCGAGAGAAAGATTTCCTTCCCCATGGGATGAGGTAGCTTATAACATCTTAACATACATCTCCTGTGAAGGCATATTAAGTGTAGTGTATGGATATCACTAATCTAAAAGGAGTGTATTAGTTTTCTGTGCTAAGTGTCCTTTCAGTATTAAACACATATACAATTTGTCTCCATTTGTTTGCTTAACGAATGAGTGTTTTACCCATGAAATATAGATGAATTTGTGAACTTTAAGCATGAAAATAAGCCTAAAAAGCACTAAACAGTAGTGTATAACAGAGAAACACAATCACACATAATTTTTACATAGTAGGCATGATGAAGCAGTTCACCCCTCCTGGGCTACATCTGCTGGTCCAGCTTCCAATGGCATGTCCCTCTTTGTCATTATGCTCAAAATTCCAAATTACATGTATTTATAGGCCTCTAATGGTTGTTTTCTCTACACTAGTGGCTCCAAAATGCTCAAATTAGTCTAGGTAAACTCTTTTTTCACCCAAATTGGTCGAAAATTGACCTCCCAATGCATTTTTCCCAATGTCAGCTAGAAAAGCTCCACTAAAAGTGGAGACAGGCACTTAAAATAGAAAAAACCCCTTAATTAAAGGGCACACTCCAAATTTAACTATCCATTAACCATAACATTAAATACTAGGGAGGGGGTAGCCACATGCAGACCCCCGAAACCGCGTGGTCATAATCATGGAGCGGAACTCACGGTCTAACCACCATGGACCATACATCAAACTAGAGTTTGGCTCAAAGTTCCCGCAATCGCCAACTTAACTATAGCCACAACACAAGGAACACATGTGATAACACTGATAGTTAATACTGCAGGTTTTTTTTAAACTGTCGGACAATTTTCATAACCGTCGGAGTTTCTATCGCAATGTGATAAGTGTGGAGGTTAACACCACATATTGGTATGAACTGTTGGCATATAAAACACCACGGTTTATTATTTTTGCATGTGATCAATCTTTTGGATCACCGGCGGTCCCCCCCACAACTACAAAACATTTATACCATAAAATAAAGCGGCAAACATACATGGTAAGCACCAATGGATAACGGAGATGGTTGGAGGTTTACGTGGGCAGGCCAGAGGTCGCGGGGTTGAACCCACCTGACTCCATCAAAAATTTTAATAAAGCCTCCCGAGGACACGTGGCAGCCTCTAGGATTTCCACTTGTCTCTCATCCAACGAATCATTCAAAAATGTATAAACCATCCAACAGTCTGAATCACACTTCCGTACCACAAAATCAATGGCCCAGATTAAGCCATGTGTCAAATTCTGATTGGCTGTGAGAAAAGGGAATATTCCCTAGAATATGCCATCCATTGACTGTACCTATATGGTGACTGGGCATCCCAGTCACAAATTTTAGCTAATTGGGGAAATGAACAGAATGTGATTATCTTCCTCATACAACATCAATTTTTCAAACCATTCGCGGCGCCATAATCACAACGATGAGACCTTTCCGGTCGCTTAGGTTTGGTACAATTGTGAGCACTTTCAATTTTGAGCATAATGTTAGTCATCAATAATTTTTACTATCTATAGTTGACTAAATATTGGTTCTAGATTTCTAAAAACAAAATTCCCTGAATATTGTGAGTTTCAGAAATCTCACTGCCTTCATTATCCTTATAGAAAATTTTCATTGTTCTACCATTTTTTCGTTCCATGGTCACTCTGCCACTCCTAAAGGACATCTTATGGGCTTGTGCCACTCATTTCCATCCTTTTTCCTACCCATAACCTCATCACTCTATTTTTCCCTTGCCCATAACTCCACTTTCCATCTAGGGTTACCTTAAACCTATTCATTCCCATGATTCCAAAATTCCTCAAGAATTGATGATCTCAAAACTATCTTTGTAGGCTCTTTAGATAAATCAAGTACATTGGATTTTTTACTTCATTAAACCACTTTGTCAATACTCTGTTTTTACACTTGAAGAATCCAAGCTAATTTTTAGTCAAGGTCAGATCAAAGAACCCTCCACTAGGTCAATTAGGGTTCATATGTTTCAAGGTCATAATTTCCAAAGAGGACTACCATCTAGTTTCAAGGTCTGCACATGAGGTAATGGACTAGCTTGACACTTTTGCACAAGTGTTGAAATTTACATAAGCAAAAGGTTGTGATAAGGTAAGAGGTCTGCTCCTGAATAAAGACATCTTGTAGCAAGAAGGACAGGAAACACTTGGCCTTAAAAATAACTAGGGTTTTTGAGCTTGATAGTCCAATAGTGTGCTAAGCAGGGATCAAATGTAGAAATGACCATGGAGAAGGTATAACAAATACCAAACATGAATAAAATCTATTAGATATATATGATGAAATATGGTAGAAAGGTGAGGTAAACTGGACATAAGTGAAGTGAACTTGAAAGGGCTATATAAAACTTAGAAGACAACACTGACAATAGTCTTAAAGCAATCCAGACAGCTAGGATTTTTGGAAAGTGGCCAAAGAAGGTAAAGAAGGAGTTGGATTCCATGATAGGAACAAAGGAAGAGTTTTTCTGAGCTGCTGCTGTGTTAAAAGAAACATATCAAATGTCAAAAGCCAAAATAAAAGCTAAATCAGTGATCTCAACAAACTACAAGCAAGCAAAGATGAAAGGTTGAGGTGAGTGTCATGATGAAAATCACAAAGGATTTTGAAGCAATCTGGTATGTGTAAACATCACAAAATCATCAAGATAAACATGTAAAGTCTTTAAGGAACAAAAAAAAGAAGCTACCTCAAGGGTTTCCAGTCACCTGCAAGAAGAAAGGCATAGAGAGTCAGTAAGAAAGGCAAAAAGGGGTTCAAAACATTTGAAAATGGTTTGCAAAGTTAAACTAAATACCACATGCATACAACACTCATTTCACACTTCAGAAGAGTCATTGATGCCTCGCAAGGAGTTAAAAGTCTCAAGAGGAGAAGAAATTCTAAATTTTCTAAGTAAAATTGGGAAAATTTTGTGGCACTGCACCCCTGGATTGGTGTTGTGCATTCAGTAAGTTTTCCCTATGTATTTTTGATCAGGTGATCATGTCCTAATTGGTGAAAATGCTCAGAATTTTATTTGCTCAAAATTGGTTGAAACTAGAACGACATGAAAGGTCTCGTCAAAAAAATCTTGTAGCCATGAACGACACTCAAAACCGATGCTATATGAGAAATATATTCAACTTTGAAGTTTCTGAAATTTTAGGGAAAAGCCCAATTTGACTCAGTTTGACTTTGAATAAAAAATTATTAAAAAGGGAATATTTCATAGAATATTCCCTTTTATATTCCTCAGAATATTCCACCGAATATTCTGAACGGACCAATGACGGGGCGCCACGTGGCCCCAAGAATTCAAAGTTTTATTGTGTAAAAATGTGTATGGGCTGACAGGATTCAACCGCGGGTCGGGTGGCCACCAGCCCACGGGCCCGACCAACCCACCGCAACGTGATTCTTGTTATGCATAGGCCTTCATGCATATTTTAACTTTCTGAAGGTTTGAAATGGGTGCGAAAAGGGGGCTAACCCCCTATGCATAAGACCACCAATCTTGAAACCAGGGGCTATATTTGAATGGTTAAAATGAATGTTACAGTCTTCCAACGGTGTTCACATGTTATATGCCGATGGGTGCGGAAAATTAATGTTACAGTTTCATTAACTGTTAACTCCAAAGGTTGGCAAATCCTCTACATGTAGCCATGACTAGTCTTACATTTAATGCCAAAGTCTAACTTCACAGTTTAAATGGTGGAGTCTGCCTAGATATAGCGCTGGTCCCTAAAATGGTGGAGCTATCTGTAGTTCCACAACAATTGGTGGAGGTTTTCAAGCCCTAGTTGGGAAAAAGTTGTTTTGCTCATAAATTTTGATAGGGAAGACCATTTGGAGTGAGTTTTTTTTTTTTTTTTGGGGAAATTTGAGAATTCCAGAGCCAATGGTGCAGGTTACAGAGGCAATAGAGATCATCTTAAGGTACTTTTTCAGTAGAGAAGCTTATAGAGCCATTAGGGCCTAGGGAGTGTTGGAGTTGTATTGGGCTATGGTTAACCTTTAGAGGTGAAACAAAAGCCTATATTTACTGTTTTCAGTGTTATAAACTCATTTATACAGCTATTTTTGCCTGTATAGGCTTTCTTCACACTGTATAACTAATTTTGAGCATAATAAGAGCAATGACATGCCCATTTGGGGGCCATGGACCTAGCAGATGTAGCCCAGGAGGGGTGAACTACCTTATCATATGCTGTGTTATATTCTGTGATTTATTTGTTGTGTTTTATCAGAGTTAAATATGTTAAATAGTAAAAAGAAATAAGCCTCCTACACACAAAAAGACTCATAAATTCACCAAAAGAATTTTGTTCCAATTGAAAAACACATTAAACAGTTTGCACACATAATTTTATGGATAATGAATACTGTTACACTGAAAACTGTCACCTTGACATTCTGTTGACTGTATGGGCTCATTGACAGTCATACTTACCTCCTCTGCAAGTCTTACAACCTTTGTTCCTCATTCCATGCCCTGAAACTGGAGAAAAAACCCTAAAAAGCTCAAAAAACCTTGGGTACGCAGTTAATATGAAGCCTGCCTGCGTTTTTAGCTAGGGTACACAGGTAAGGTGAAGATAAACTACGTTCTAGAACGCATTTTTCCAGTGTTATAGGTGCGGTACCCCTGTAAAGTCAAAAATGCGCGAAATTAAACCAAAAAGTTGAATTTTGGTCAATTCTAGAAGGTTCTGGATGAGATTTTTTGGGGATGAGTACGCTTTGATAAGGTGCATGTATCCCACACCTTAAGGAACTAATCCCTTGATGTGAGGAGCCTATCCCTTTGAAGGAGGGTTCTATCCCTTTAAAGGTGGAATCCTAACCTCCTCATCTTCTCTATAAAAGGAGGCATTGGGTAGCCTTTTGGGTTAAGTTAAGTTAAGTGGAGATTGAGGTGAAGTGCTGTTGAGATTTAGTCTTCTTTCTGCTGAGCTTTTGAGAGGAAAGATCACATACCTCTTTGTGCTCCTGGAGGAAGAGTGCAAGACTTATCAAAGTAGAGGAGATTCCTGCTTCGGACCCCGGGAAGGCCTTTCGAACATCAAGGCTAAGGTTGTAAGGTTCTTCTGTATATTTTTAAGATTAATACAATCAAGTTCTATTTTTCTCAATAAATTGTCGTTCGATTGTTTATTTCAATAAGCTGTCGTTTGATCGTTTATTTCATAGATTCCTTGATCACTATGATAGGTATGTTTTATGATTATTTGTTATACAGGTGCTATTGATATTTTCTTGTTTGTGATTGCAGATCAACGTAAGATGATACTTTCTTGTGACAAAAGGGCCCTTGTTGCGATGAAGGATTATTGATGCAACGGAAGCACTGCGACCACAAATAAGCATTTGGATCTAAGGTAGGATCGACACCTTCATAGCATTTATTTGTAAAACGAATATATCTAGAGAAAGACAAACTTAGTTGTTCGTTTGTTGCTAGATTGTCTTCCGACACTAGGGAGATCGGTCTTGTCCGCAAGAACGATTTATCCGGCCAACAAATTGGCGACTCCGCTGGGGAAAGAAACTTGTTGTTTTTGGTTCTCTTTTATTTTGATTTGAGGAAAAGTTTTTCCTGGTTTTTGATTGATGGATATCTGCCTGGGTAGCTTAGTTTTTCTTCTTTTTTTTAAAATTTTGAAATCTTTTATGTTTTTCTTGAAGTTTTCAGGGGACCGCACTTTGTCTTCACACACAGTGCGGGCATCTCCGCACTTTCCTTAAGTAAACAGTGCGGGACCGCACCTGTTACTTCTGGGAGTTAAAATTTTTGAAAAAATTTTGATTTCTTCTTTTAGTTTAGTTTAGATTTGATTTAGGATTCTTAGCATCTACCCAGATCTGTATTTTTCTGTCAAAAATCTCTTGTTTCTGAATTTCTTTCAGCCATTCTTCATCTCATCAATCTCCATTAAGTTAATTGGGTGTTTTGAGTCTCTTTTTTGAGAAATTCTTAATTTGATTTCCTTTGGTCATTACTTGGAGGTTTGTCTCAGTCTTTGATCTTTGGAACTCTCACCCATTTTTCTTGACTTCCACTTGATTGATTCTTAGATTACATTAGAATCATCTTGTGTTTGATAATTCTCTTGCATAGATCACATTGCATAATTAGAATTCTCATTTTCAGAATATGAATGAAAAATGTGCATAGATTACATTTGCATACTTTTCAAGTGAATTGTGCATAGATTACAATTGCATAGTTTACATTCTGAGAAATCAATTGTAGATTTAGACTTTTTCTTTGATTTAAATTTAGATGTTTTTATGCTTGTTTAAAATTGTTTTGGGATTGATTTGCATTAGTTTTTCTTGATAAAATTAGTGCATTAGAGAATTTGTTATATTTTCTCTTAGTGATCAATCTTTGCATTGTTGGAAGTGGATGGAAACTCTCTCCTTACTTTAGGTAGGATTCATCGAATGGAAAAGATTACATTATCATATTCGATTGCATTCAGTTTTGGTTCGGGTCATAACACCATTGGTTTCATATCCATTTACCCTTTTGAGTAATAACAACCTAAATAACACAGTGCTTAATTAAAATTCATCTAGTAATTTTTACATTTTTAGGGCTCTTTCCACCAATCTAGCTTAGGCTAGTGTCTTGGAATAGGTTTTAGTTAACTCTCCAAGACAATAAAACAAACAAGTAGTCGATCTTGCGGTAGGAAAAATTCCAATTGTTGCATGTATGCTCTGGGAAGCTCCTTCTAAAGGAGTCAAGCACGAGATCATATCTGAACCAGTGAGGTAATCAATCCTTCCTCATTGGGAACGATAGAAGATATACACGTATTAAAAACGGTAAACCTCGGATAGACCATTGTCGAGGAGCCAGGGGTCACTTGTCGGTTAACCTTGGATTATTTCAAGGAGCCTTCAAGGGGATTGAGCTTTGTTACTCTGCCCTTGCGTGTGTATCGGATCGTAGACTGTTCCCCCAGGTATATTTGTTTCTGTTGGTAACCTTAGAGGCCATAATCTATAGGGTTCTTTCCTAAGGTGACGGTGGAGGGAAGATCCCACTGTACCTGGAGCAGACGTCGACTAGACTCACTTGGACTCTCTGGCGGGTTATCTTCATTCGAGATGGTTTTGTGAAGAAACTTGTGCCAGTCTGTTTCATTAAGCAGGTTGTCGGGGTAACTGTTCCAACCGCCCTTTCTGTATTAAATTCTACGATGTTGGATTTCATCACCAACTAGTGTGTTTGGTACGGGAAGTTACTGCTTGTGTGTGGTTTGACTCCTAGATTTGATAGCGCGTGTTCATTTGTTTGTTTTTACTTTTAGAAACCATAGGTGTGAATTGTGAATTTTAATTGTTTAGGTGTGAATTTTTAATTGTGAATTGTTAATTTTAGTTTTTAATTTGTTAATAAAATTCACTGAAGCTGAATAGAATGGCAACTGTTCCGGAATTTACCAACCAAGGAACCCCTCTTAACGAGAATCCTAGTCCTTTTCCTTGCTTTGGAAATGTTGGTCGCTACATTGTCATTACCTGGATTACAATAGGTTTACCGATATGGTTACTTTCAACTTAGTTGGCCCTGAAACTCCAATTGTTCCACCTCAACCGAATGTTTCACCTAAACAGAGTTCACCATCTCAACATCAACAACCTTCTGTTAGTTGTGTTGAGGAAACTTCCAACAGGCTATAGAAATAGGTAGTTTCTGAGGAGAGTTCCTTTTACTGTGTCAACCTCGTTAAAAAATGAAACAGTGAGTTTGAGGAAAGTTCCTTGTACTGTGTCAACCTCGTTAAAAAATGAATCAGTCAGAGTGAGGAGAGTTCCTTGTACTGTGTCAACCTCGTTAAAAAATGAAACAGTGAGTGTGAGGATAGTTCCTTGTACTGTGTCAACCTCGTTAAAAAATGAATCAGTGAACGTTGAGGAGAGTTCCTGTTACTGTGTCAACCTCGTTAAAAAATGAAACAGGTGTCTGTGAGGATAGTTCCTTGTACTGTGTCAACCTCGTTAAAAAATGAATCAGTGAGTCTGAGGATGGTTCTTTTCCTGTGTCAACCTCATTAAAAAATGAATCAGTTAGTCGAGAGCATACTTCCTTTTCTTGTGTCAAGCTCGTTTAAAAAATGAAACAAGCTTTGGTGAGGATAGTTCCTTTTACTGTGTCAACCTCGTTAAAAAATGAATCAGTCGGCGACGAGGACAGTTCTTTTCCTGTGTCAACCTCATTAAAAAATGAATCAGTAGGTAGATTGTAGAGAGTAGATTGATAGATTAGAAATAGAGATGATGTGAGGATAGTTCCTGTTACTGAGTTAACCTCATTAAAAAATGAATTAGGTATGAGGACAGTTCTTTTCCTGTGTCAACCTCCTTAAAAAATGAATCAGTTGTTCAGAGGATAGTTCCTGTTACTGAGTCAACCTCATTAAAAAATGAATTAGGTATGAGGACAGTTCTTTTCCTGTGTCAACCTCATTAAAAAATGAATCAGTAGGTTATGTAGGTAGATTAGAAATAAGTAGTGAGCTGAGGATAGTTCCTTTTACTGTGTCAACCTCGTTAAAAAATGAAACACGTTGCCATGAGCATAGTTCTTTTCCTGTGTCAAGCTCGTTAAAAAATGAAACAAATCCTCCCTTAATTGAGTTGAGTCTTTGAATAGACCTCGTAAATGTTAAGTAATAGATTTAAGTTAGTTTTTAGGTCGGGTCTTTCATATGATCTCGTAAATGAACCTTCATTCCATCCAGCTATTTATTACTAATGTACTTAGTTGAATGAAATGAAGCTGGGGGGGCATGCGCTCTAGCAGTTACGCTTGGGGGGCATCAAGCACGGTTTTCTCTCTGTTTCAAGCTTGTGTAAAAATGAAACCACTCTGAAGCATAGTTTTTAACTGTTTCAAGCTTTTGTAAAAATGAAACCTATCTTGAGTCAATTTCGGTTATTTTCAAGACTCGTTCAACTCATGAAAATCTCGAGATTATTTTGCTATCTTTCATTCTCGTAAAACACATGAAAATGCCGAGTTCTTTCCGTCTTTTCCTGCTCGTTAATTAAATTGAAAGTCGGCCACAGGAGTACATTTTTATCCCTTTTTCGAACTCGTTAAAACTTACGAAAAAGTGAAAACCATGAGTACATTTTTATCCCTTTTTCGAACTCGTTAAAACTTACTGAAAAAGCGAAACCTTAGAGTTCTCTTTTAAGCCCTTTTCAGACTCTCTAAACATGAAAAGATTGCCGAGTACTTGACTATTCGAACTCGTTAAAGTAAATGAACAATCGTCCCTTCAGTATAAGTTTACCCCTTTTACGGACTGAAATGGACTATTTACGAAAAAGGTATACGTTGACTAAATACGGTCAATAGAGTTCTCTCCCGCATTATTTTATCCTTTTTCGGGCTCGAGAGACTAAATTTACGAAAAAGTACACCCACGGAGTTTCCTTAAGTTTTTCTTCTGACTCCCTAAAATTGAAAAACACCGAGTTTCTCCTATACTGGACTCGTTAAAATTTAACAGTAAAGGACCTGTTCAATTTCAAACAGGAACGAACCACTCCTTCTTAGGGTTCGAATCTTAAACTAGGTTGGACTCATCCGAAGGATGAGCTTATAAACAAGCAAATGTTATCCTCCTCAAGCTTGTCAAAAATAAAGAGGTACTTGCCAGAAATGGTGGGGGAAAAGAGAGAAAAACGAACCTGTTTGTTACATTTTGATTATTCGGAAAACCGTTAACCACTCTTGAACACGACGCTTTTTGTCCACCTGGGTTGGGAAATCCTTTGCCTAACAGTTAATCAAACCATTGAAAGTCTTCAACCGGTTTCTAGGTATTAGCTTTGGGTCAATTGTCACCAAGCCATTTGTAGTGTCGTTATGTGTTCAAGAGGACAGTTCAAGTAAACCATTCATCTGCAAAATATCTGTCATCCATTTTTGACCATCCCTGAGTCAGTCCTTTCCAATATATTTTCAAAACTTGATCTATGATTTCGTGTTGTGGGCTTGCCTACGACGGATCACTTTCTATCGACGACAGCTCATTATCTAGGAAGTTGATCCAGAAATCTTCAGTACCTTGAAATCTGCATGCCTCAATGGCAGGTTTCTCGCCTTCGACGATAGGTTGCATCATTGACCTTCGATCGAATGATTCCGTGACATGTTCGACTTCAGCTCATTCATTCACATTTCATGGATTGTACTGAGTACTTTGAGAGCCATTGACATTACTGGTGGTTTCTCTCACACTTGTTAACAGTTCACATCATTGAATGGTAATCAAGTGGTTTCTACCATGTTCGACTTCAACACATTTATTCACATGGATAGAATCGTACTAGTTCGAGATGCGGAAATCAAGACCCTGGATCTAGTTTCCACCATCCAGGCTGCGAGGAATTTTGTTATCATTTATACAGTGGACTATTCATATACAGATGGCTGCGTCCATACTGTGTCTACAAATGTCTATACTGTGATGTATTCAAAATCATTCCTGTATCAGAACAATTTAGAGTTAGTTTATAGTTAGTTTTGATCTGAGTATGGGAATGCCTACCTCAGCGATGATATGATTACATATATATATATTTTGCATTGAATGTTTTTACAGGTTCCGACTGGGGTGTCCACAGGATGATCCTTGAAATAATAAAGTACTTCACTCTTCATATATGACAGACTTCATCTTCATCTATTCCAGACTTCGCACTTTAGGGGGCAATCTGTTACACTGAAAAATGTCACCTTGACATTCTGATGACTGTATGAGCTCATTGACACTCATACTTACCTCCTCTGCAAGTCTTACAACCTTTGTTCCTCATTCCAAGCCCTGAAACTGGAAGAAAAACCCTAAAAATCTCTGAAACTCAGGGTACGCAGGTAACATGAAGCCTGCATGCGTTTTTAGCTAGGGTACGCAGGTAAGGTGAAGATAAACTGCGTTCTAGAACGCATTTTTCCAGTGTTATAGGTGCGGTACCCCTGTAAAGTCAAAAATGCGCGAAATTAAACCAAAAAAGTTGAATTTTGGTCAATTCTGGAAGGTTCTGGATGAGATTTTTTGGGGATGAGTACGCTTTGGTAAGGTGTATGTATCCCACACCTTAAGGAACTAATCCCTTGATGTGAGGAGCCTATCCCTTTGAAGGAGGGTTCTATCCCTTTAATGGTGGAATCCTAACCTCCTCATATGCTCTATAAAAGGAGGCATTGGGTAGCCTAAAAGGGGGAAGTTAAGTTTTTTGGAGAAGATTTTTGAGCTGAAGTGCTGTTGAGATTTAGATTTCCTTTTGCTGAGCTTTTGAGAGAAAATATCACATACCTCTTTATGCTCCTGAAGGAAGAGTGCAAGACTTATCAAAGTAGAGGAGATTCCTGCTTCGGACCCCGGGAAGGCCTTTCGAACATCAAGGCTAAGGTTGTAAGGTTCTTCTGTATATTTTAAGATTAATACAATCAAGTTCTGTTTTTCTCAATAAATTGTCGTTCGATTGTTTATTTCAATAAACTGTCGTTTGATCATTTATTTCATAGATTCCTTGATCACTATGATAGGTATGTTTTATAATTATTTGTTATACAGGTGCTATTGATATTTTCTTGTTTGTGATTGCAGATCAACGAAAGATAATACTTTCTTGTGACAAAAGGGCCCTTGTTGCGACGAAGGATTATTGATGCAACGGAAGCACTGCGACCACAAATAAGCATTTGGATCTAAGGTAGGATCGACACCTTCATAGAATTTATTTGTAAAATGAATATAATTAGAGAAAGACAAACTTAGTTGTTCGTTTGTTGCTAGATTGTCTTCTGACACTAGGGAGATCGGTCTTGTCCGCAAGAACGATTTATCCGGCCAACAAATACCTTGCACCAACAAACAAGTAGTTTCATTTCCAGATCATTAGTAATTACTTATATTATTTATTTAGGCAGAGTCTGTAAAGGGCTAGCAAGCTTCAAGATCTCATCCTTTCTTTAAAGGTGACATATCCTGTAAATTCCCCTATATTCCATCTCTGTATTAGAAATAAGAAGTTCTCACATTTCAGATCAATTTTACATGGGTGCTGCGCCCTTGCCCGATTGAATCGACAGGCCTGAAAAACACCTTGGTGCTGCGCACCTGGCACAAGGTGCTATGCCTTTGCCCGACCCTACTCATCGGTTGCCTGGGCACTTTGCGCTTGGCTAGAAGGGCCCTCCAAGAAAATTAAACCTCCAAACTTTTTCAAATCATCACCAAGGATTCTCCAAGCACTAGAAAAGGTAGTTTTAGGTAATCAAATCCTCTCCAATTGTTTTATCATCATTTGATTAATGGAATGAACCCCTATGGAGCAGCCCTAAGGATTGAAACTTGAAACACTATTTATATACTCCTTCATCTGCCTATAAAGGGAAGTCAGTTATAAACAGAGATATTTTACTACTAGAGGTTGTTTATTCACCCAAAGTTGTGCCTGAAAGTATGTTTTTGTTTATTTCACTACTAGAGGTTGTTTATTTCTCATAAAAACTCATACACTCAGTCCCTTACATTGCAAAAACATTGACATTACATGACCTCCTTCATCTCAAATTATCATCAGTCCAAGATTGGAAAAGTAGAATTATAGCAAGAAGATGAGGTTGCCCTTGAATTTTTCCTCTCACTCACACTCCTATACCCTTACCCTCACTCACCCATCCATATCATTCACTTGCAAAGGCTTCCATTCCTCTATCCCTTTATCTTATTTTCATTTTTGCAGTCCTAAGGCCTCTCAAGGCGAAGTTTTTCAAATTTCAATAAGGGAGAGGCAATAGTGAGGCATATGTCAGTCAAAGAGAGAAATGAATCAAATGAAAATAAGGTTGATAACAATGAAGATTCAAGCAAGAAGGAGGAAAATGGTGAAGCAAATGCAAGTGAAATAGAAATAATGATGAAACACACAACAATGTAGATGAGGAAAATGAAGATGATGAAAATGAGGCAAACTATGCTTATAAGAGCCTTGAGGTCAATGAGGATACAAATGAAGAAAGTAGCAAGGAAAAGGGCAATGATAATGATGATGATGTCAGTGATAAAACAAAGAGCAACAAAGATGGCAGTGGGTCAAGGAGCCATGAAGAAAGTAGTAAGGCTGCTAACGAAGAGACCTATGAAAAACATGGTGGGAACAAGGAGGCTAAAGACAAAGAAAACCTTGAAAAAATGGCTGATCCATCCCATACAGACATCCCAAACCTAATCAACAAGACAAATCCAATGTTTGGAAAGTTTTTGAAGTTTTTAGATTTTGATTTTTTTAAAGGGCCAAGGCGCTATGCTCTTTCTTGGGGCACTTTCTTGAGGATTGTTTTGAATTTTTGGGTTACTCTTGCCAATTACATCACACACACCAAATTTTAGGTCATTTGGAGCAGATTTGGTCCTCCAAAAGGGTCAAAAACATGCAAAAAACCACCTTTTTGCCCAATTTGCAGGGTTGGCACTGTGCCCTTTGCATTCTTGGGACATTTAGTTTTTGAACCGGTACCTGAAGTCCAATCAGAAAACCAAGGAAAGTTATGGAAAGTAGACTTGACAAGATTTCCAACGAGCTATCACAGAGCTCATTCCGACACTGGGAAGGCCTTCAAAACTTAGCTGCAAGGCGACCCATTTTTCTAGTGCAGGCGCTGCGCCCTTGGACCTCAATGCTGTGCCCTTGCCTGCAAAGTAAAAAAAAAACACAAATTTAGCGAAAATAGATATTTTGTGGTTTTTTGGGAAAATCACTCCAAATTTAGGTTGTATAAGCTATTTTTCATTTATTGGATTAGATATTTTGTGCCTTGGGCCTTGCATGGTCTTAATGGACAAATTTAGCATTTATGATGTATTTATGAAATTTTGGAAATCATAGTTAGGGTTTTGGTCCTCCATGCTTGATAAATAAAACATTGAGGCCTCATTTTACATGTTGGATGTTTATTGAGAGAAAAACATAGACTTTGAGATTGAAGAGAAATTGGCTCTAGTTTTTGTGGATGGCTTGACTTGCTTGACATGGGAGAAGGCTCACTTGCAGGATTCATGAATGATAGTTAATGGTGACATGTTCCTTATTTAGTTCTTGTTTTCTTGTGTTATCATTTTGTTCCATATTTCTATTGCAGTAGGACAAAATTTTTAGGCTAAGAAATGTTGTTTAGAGCCACCTTAGCTCTGTTTGTTCTCTACTGCTTCTATGTTTTCCTCTGCTAGGTCAGTTTAGAGAATTCTTAATTTCTCTCTAAACCCACTAATTCTTGTTTATCTTAAAGATGATTTGATAAAGATAATATCAAAGCAGTTTTATGGTTAGCCCTGCTTTTTTCTATTACTCAAACATTGTTTGTAAGGTCTTTTACTTTGAAGTATTGCTGATTAGGTTTAGCTAAAGAGGTCTATGATTTTCCATGATTTTTTGCTCATCTTGAATGGTTGCTTTGGAGGTCTTTATAACTTGATTAATGAAGTTATGAGTTCCATATTTTTTGATCTCTACTATATGTTTATCTTAAATTTTTTCTTAGCTTGAAGGTGAAATCGCTAAAAGAATTACAAGTTTCTTGCCTTCTATCGTTCATTGGATTGTTGTCTTCATGCTTACTAGCTAGGGTTTAGTCAAAGAAGTTATTGGTATGCCCTGTCTTTGATTATTTCTTCAATGCTTAATTAGTCTTAAAGTCCATTCTTGTTAAGGTATTTGTTGAAGGATTCTTAACTGCCCTTTTGCACCTACTATGTTCACAAATTTGATGTTTTTTTCATTCACATAAAATTTTAGATCCATTTGAATTTGTTATATTTTCCCTGTGATACACCCTTGACCTGTTGTTAAAATTTTCAAGACCTTTTGTAGACTTCATAGCCCAATGATTTAAAATATCTCACTCTATCTACCCTGCTTAACAACCTACCCAACCAAACAAACAAACAAACCCTAAACCTAATAATTAGCCTAAAATCAAAACCCTAAAAACTATCAAAGATTAGATATTTCACACAAGTATATAGAGAACCCTCTCTGAGTCCAGGAAGGCTAGGTCCTAGGACTCCAAAGACTAGTTTGATGTTACCCCTGTACATTTGGTCTTGCTAATCTAAAAAATTATGGGAACCTAACATAATGGCGATCACAGTGGGACCTCTGAGTCAGTGAAAATATAAGTATTCCTTAGGACCTCAGAAAACCCACAAACATCCTTAGATTGTTATTTAGTTGTTGATGGTGGACAAAAAGAACATCCTTAAAATAGTAAACATCATCCACCTGGTGAATCCACTAGTCTTCAGTAGCCTTGTTGAACCCACTATTCCTCATAGACTCCCCTAGGAATGCATTAATCATGTTGATGGTGGACAACAAAGTTGAAATCATCCACTTGGTGACTCCACAACCCTCAATGAACCTAAACAATCCACTGGTAGAAGACTCTAGACTGGCTGAAAAGATGCAGTGAGCCTTTTGATTGAAAAATATGGATCCAGGGATACAACAAAGATATGCTCTAATGAGCAGAGATCACATCCCTGGGTTCCCACACAAAATGCCTCACGTAGATTGGGTTTTAAACTTTCCTATATTTCCAGATGAAAAATTTGATGACCCCTTGTTACATCTCATCAAATTTCATATACATGTATGGGGGTTAAAGGTTGAATGGCATGAGGACTGCCTCATGAAAATGTTCATGGGGACATTAGAAGGGAAAGCTAGAGAATGGTATGAACACATAGACCCTGGTAGTTTGTTTTCCTTAGAGGATTTCCACAAGGTATTTTATGAGCATTATAAAGAAAACTGCCCATCTTTATCATTAGCTGAAAAATTGTTGTGATCAATCTGAAGATCTTGTTAGTGTCCCGTAATTTGGCAGATTGGTAAACCAAATGGTAGGGTAACATCAGACCAATATTTGGAGTCCTAGGACCTAGCCTTCCTGGACTCAGAGAGTGCTCTCTCTATGGTGCGAAGTGTTAGCCACCTATAAAAATTTGTCATACCAAATGGTGGCTAAATAATTTTGGAGCCTTCAAGGAACATATTTTATTGCAAAAAAGTGTTGGCTCTTGAAGATTCTTAAAGTCCTCATGCCTCTGTCCAAAACATTCATTTTTCTATTTCCATTTTATACTTTGAGAATTCTGCTAAATTAAAAAGAGAAAAACTGCTGGAAATACCATCATTTTCCCCTTCTCCCACTCACAAGTAACTTTCAATTGCTCTCCCTTTTCCCCATAAATTTCCTCTATTTTTCATGTTTTCCTTTCATGAAAATCACCCTTCCATATGTTAAAAACTCATTTTTTAACTATTTTCAAACCCATCAAATTCCGTTAAAAACTATGAAGAATTCATGAAAATACAAGTTTTTTTCTATGGACTTAAGCCCCTTGGGCTAAGTCCTAACCACTTCCCCTCACATGCCCATGCGTTAAAACCAAACACCAAAGCCTGTCGGCGCTAATCGCATCACACATTTTCAAAGTGAGCAAGTCTTGTGCCATGGACCGAAAGTTCCGATTGCGATTGGATTTTTATATGTTTAAAAGCTCCCGATTATATTATTGCTCATATAAACCATAAAACTCGACCTGATGCTTAAATCAATGTATAAATCCGTTTCTGATCTATTTTTCTTATGTGAAAGTCTCAAAACCCATTTTTTCAAAGTTTAAACTGAAAAACTATAACCACGTGTTGAATATAAAATGGGTAGATTGAAAGACCGATTGCGCAATCGCAATCGGGGAAAATATAAATGGGTTGATCAAAAAGACCGCATCAAAATTTTCCGATGCGATTAAGCCCCTATGTTATAATTCCGCCTGCCACTTTTTATTTCATATGCTCTATGCCCAAGACCAAGAGTTATAGTCCCGGGCGCTTATCGCATCGCAATAATCCAAATAACGCAAGTCCATGCCATATTCGAAAGTTTCGATGCGATTAGCAGTGCGTCATATAAACTCCGATGCGATTAAAACCTTTGTATAAATATCCTGTGGGCTCACCTTACGTACTCAAAACCTTATAAATAATCCATCCCGATTACCTTTTTCCTTTGTAAAAATTATAAAACCCGCTTTTCCAAGGTTTTGGTCTAAAAACCAAAGTCACGTGTTAAATATGCAAATGGGTTGATTAAAAAGACCGCATCGGAACTTCCGATGCGATTGAGTATTTTATATATATAAATCCCCGCCCCTCCCATCGCATCTGAAATCTTTGAAAGGCTCCTCCGATTATGTTCCGTTGACACTTCCGATTGCGATGTTCCGATTGCTCCATCACATCAGAGTTTTTCAATTGCATCGCAATGTTTAAAATCGCATCGCCTTATTCCTGACCTCCGATTGCAACTCCCCCGATTCATTCCCCACCATTGATCTCGTTCTTAGATCAATGACCACCGCTTGATCACTTCAGCCCTTCCGATCGCGCAATCGCATCGGAGTTTTTCCATCGCACCCCTTTTTTTTCTCCTTCCACCGATTGACCTCTCTCCCGATTTGTTCTCCACCGTCGATCTGATCTACAGATCGACGACCTTCACTCCATCACATCGCATGTTTTTATCGGCCCATTTGCGCACTACCCTTGATTGCGATCCCTCGATTGCAAACTTCCGATTGAATCCAGACCGTCCACATGTCCGATTCGAACGGTACAAAATCACCCTTACTTATTATTTTTTCGCACCCTTATTTTACCTCTTTTTTGAGTAAATATCCATCGTTGGATGTTTTCATCCAATGACCACGCGCCTCTCCCGCCTTCTGAAGCAGTTTGAACCATTTCGCAGGATTTTTTAATTATTTCTGTGTTTTACAGGTGTTTTTAATGGTTTTTCATTATACAATGAAGAAATACCGAAGGCCGGGGAAAACATTTCCCGTGCCTGATTTACATTAAAAGAGCCCGTCCGCTAAGCTCTATTCACTGTTTGTCAAAGCTCTATGAGCATTGATACCTTTAAAGGCCCAGTGCGGCTCTACACATTGACAAGACACTGTGGTTCAAAACCACATTTAAAAAAGAGTATCAGTGTTGAAGAACAGAATGCAGCAGAGATGAAGATTGAAGACATATTTAGGGAATTACGGCTTAAAAATAATTATCAAAAGCTTAATTTCCTGAATTAAACACAGTCGGGAGAAATTATAAGTGTTTGACAGGAAGAAAGGACCTCCACCGCCGCATCTGAGGCGAATTGATTCCTCAGCTACTACAAGAGCCACCTGTTGCCTCAAACCATTCAAAATGGAGGCCGAGTTATTGATTAAACAAATATCCGCCTCCAGCACCGCCAAGAAGTTAATTCTGCCAAAGGATTTTAATAGAAAATATCCACATAATTACTCCAGATAGAGCACAGAGCCTTAAAAATCAACATTTCTTTCCCAGCGAAATTGAAAAGTTAATATAACCAATTAATACAGGAGGAATATCAGAATGTTCTCCATCGAGCCCCTCAAAGGCCGAGAGACAGTAAGCTGTATTAATTGAACTTAGAAGATATTTTGTCTCATTCCACCTCCTCTTTTCTTCTATAAATACTTCTGTAGAAAATAAGAAGTTTTTGGTTGTTGTTTGATCACAAGCTGTAATATTGAAACTCTCTGAAATCAATACATAGTCCTTTGAAGTTGAAGAACAAATTGAAGTCTTGGAGGTCTTGATGATGTTGTTGCATGCTTTTTCCTAAGAAGGCTCTATCATTGGATCTGTTGTTCCTTGAGAAACAATTCCTTGCTATGTAAAGGAATCCGTGCTCAAGACATTAAAGATTATGTCACAAACAAGTGTATATTTGTCTCTATTTATTAAACCTTCAAATATTAATAATATAATCTCCAAATATCAAACCCCTACAAGTTCTGCAATGCCATGTTCTCTTTATGCTGAAGTGAATGAATGGAAGAAAAAGAAAGGAAAGGATTTCAATTTGATATGCTGCTTAAAACAGAATCTACCATTATAAAACCCTGAAGAAGTGAGCAACAATAAAGTTAAAATAGAGGAGCGCCCATTAAGGATGTTTAACTCTTAGATACACAGATATCAAGAGACCTGCAACTCAAATCACTCTATTTTATTCATAGATATGGAAACAAAATGAAAACTGGAAAACTATTCAACATAGATAGAATGAAGGAAACTTGCAAAACTTTTCATTGATTCAATATCTTTCAGTACAAAATTAGGCTTCAAGGTCCAAAACTCGGAACCTCACTCCTTCTTCAAATTGTCTTTAAATACATTATCACAAAACAGTTTCCAGTAATGAAACTAATTCTAACTTCTCTAACTAACTCTAACTTCCTAAACTATTAACTTTTATGGAGGTACATGCCTCAAGAAAAGTCCTATTACATTTGCATAATCCTAGGAAATGACATAATGAGAATTTTTAGAACTTTTAATCTAAAGGAACAACTGGTCCTGAAGTGGCTGCGGAATCAATAGCTACTTTTGATTTATCCGTTGGAATCTTCTTTGCTGTGTCAATGGAGAAGATTTTGCATTTTTTCCAAAGTTCACTTTGAGTTGTAGGAGCATTCTTGTAGCTGAGGTATTCCAATCTAAATGCAACTTCCTGATTGTGAGTGAGCCTTTCTGTGAAGAGTGCCTTTACCATCCATAGCAAATTGAAGTGCCTCTGTAAAAAGTTAAACACTGTCTCTCCCTTTAAAACTTGTGTCTTTTCGTGTCTGCTATCTGCTCTACTCTTTGCCAGTGTTAATGCATCTTCATAAAAATTCCATGTCAAAATATTTCCCTTTTCTGTCCAGCATGAAGGCAAACCTGTTCGGATCAATTTATCAAAAGTTATATCAAACTTCTTTACCGCCTCCTTAATTCTCAGTAACCTTTTCTCTGCAACTTTTCATAGATCATTCTTAATTATCATTTTATTGACTTCTTCAGCATAAAAGTATCTGTCTTGTATCTCAATTTCTTCTAGCTCTTCATCTGATTTGGAATTGATAAAATTTAAAAACCTCCTAGCCCAATTTTCTCTTTTAATGAGCGTTTGTTTTTCTGATGATATCTCCTCTTCATGGTCTGAGATGAGGCGTTTCTCTGTAGCAATTATACTTAGGGAATCCCAATTTGACTTCATTTCATATGTAATTTCAGTCCAAATAATATCTTTAGCTCTTAAAAGTGAGATGTTACCTTTTAGCTTCTCCTTGAGCTCCTTAATTTCATCCTCAGCCTTTTGTAATTTCTGCTTATTTTCATTTGCTTTATTTTCCCATCCTCTCATAATCTTAGTAGCCGTTTCCAAATCTAACTGAACCCGTTTAAGATCACCTTCTGCTATCTTCAGTTCTGTGCTGAGCTGAACAATTTGGGCTTGAGGATCAGAATCAGCATCACCTGTAGGCGAAATAAAAGTGCAATTGTGGTTTTCAATATGATTTTGCAGAGATATAGCAGTCTGCTTCACTTTGGAAAACTCTTCATCTTTTTGTAACAATTGCAAACGTAACTGTTCCTTTTCTTTTTCTACCTCAACTACTTCTGCAGCCATTGAGTGCTTTGTAGCTGGTAATTTTAACTTTTTCCTTAGTGAGGATATTTCTACTTCTGCACTTTTCATGAGTTTTTGAATTGCAGCTTTATCATTTGGATCCACACCAATTTTCATAATGATCTTCTTCAACTCTTCGTTTTGAGTTGTTAATGCCCTTGAATTAGCTTTCTCCATTTTGCATTGTCTGATGACCTTTGCAAGCATGTTTTCAATCTTGACTGTTGTGGCATTAGTCTTGCTCAAATCATAATCAACTGCCTGGTCTGCATATGAAGATTCATTTTGTCCCACAATGGGATCTTTTTAACATCCATGATTATGTTTACCTCATTAAAGCTGCTCGAAGACCCAAGGGACATTCCCTTTGGATGTGACAGAGCCATTCTAAATTGATCTTTTTCAATATCCATTACAGTCAATAATCTGGTATGATCAGCAGCTGTGTGATGTTCTGCGTGCACTTCGACATTGGCTTTTATTCTCTGATTTCTTTCTTCAATTTGCGTGAATACTTGCTTGATTGCTGGCATCCTTTCTAAGTAAAGTTCATGTCTTCTAGGAGAAGAGGGAACACTTGATTCTTCATTGATATGAAGGGTAAAACCAGGCGAATTGGGAGAATGATCTTCTGCTAGTTTGGTTCTCTTTTCTTCTCTGGGTTCCTCATTATCTATTTCAATAACATCTTCTCTACTTCTTTTTCTTGCCCTTTCCATAATGGCAGGCGTTTGAATGCTGGTTTTTGAGGCACTTGTTTCACCTGGATTTGCCAACTTCTCTATATCAGGCTTGCTTACATGGGAGAATGCAGCATACTCGTTCTCAACCCTTTTCTGAGAAATTATTCCATGCGGATCATAAGGCCATTCTTCTCCCAACAACAACTGTGTCCCTTCCAACATTTTTGAGACTTCATCAAAAGCTTGTCTCGTGTTGACCACAAAAGGTCCCACACTCATAGGCAATTTGTACATCAAACCTTTCTTCATGGGAAGAAAGTGAACTTGGTCTACATTAAGACTTTGCCTTATGAATTCTAGGGCGAAAAGTCGCATGGGTACAAAAGTTGGGAGCCTATAGGGCTCAATGCTAACTCCATACAACCTTATCTCTGAGTATTCTTCGAATACAAACCAATCTCCAAATCTGCAATTGGGTCCTATCTGTAGGAACTCCCGGGCTTTTGGTAAGAAGCATGGAGGAAGAACTCCATTCAAGACTTTATAAGCAATAGTCATGAAATGGCTAGCAAACTCGAACAACCCTGCTTCATTCTCTTCTTTTCTAATCATGTCGGTCCAGAATAAAACTGATTGCTTATTTTTATTACTATCAACTATATTTAAACCCAAACTCATGAAATCTTCAACATTTTGATACAAAAATAAGTAAACAACCAATGATGGAAATCTGAAGAAACCTGTTAGAGGAAAAGCTATCAATTGGGAATTTACTATTTCCTGCCAAAAAGACGAAATGTCAAGGACCACCCCTGGTTTCATCATCAGTGCAAACATCCCCAAGACTGATTTATCAATTTTGTGGTCATTTTCTTTCCCCAAAATATCCGTAATGTAGCTAAGAACTGGCCTATACTGAACATTGAACGCCTCCAAACTGAACTCTTCTCCTTCAAATTGAGTTTTTTCTGGATTTGATTTAAAAAATGACATACAACGACTGAACTCTTCGTTTGAAAGGTCTTCAAAATACTGAACCAATGAATCTTCGGAGAATTGTAACGGAGACTTATCTTCTGGAAAGCACAATGCTTGGCGAATTAATTGTGTTGATACCTGCAGGACATTTTCTCCCTGAGAATTCATGACGAAACATTTACGAGGGTACATTGATGAGAATAACCATGAGATGAACTCGGGGAAGAAGTGAGTTTTCGGAACACAGGCGGACAGCACACCAGAACTTTTCATAGCAGATAATATAGGGGATTTATCAGTGTTTATGGTTACTTGGTAATGCAATAAGGGATGATTGACGGACGACGCAGTATCCTAGACGTCCTTTTCACTATCGAGGAGGGGACTGAGGTTTGATGAACCAGACAAGGATATTCATTTTTCCATGACTAACAGGAACTGAAAACAATTCGCGGGGTAATGGAAAATGCAAAGGTAGTGAGAACACGGTTCAAAAGGGGAAAAACAGTCACACATGGACAAAATGGGACTAAATAACTCTTTAATAAGCTATGGGAATCCGTAATAAATGCCGACATGATGTGGACAAACCGTTGAGAGCGGATGACAAGTGTTTTCCACTTCACCTGATGACGTCACTGCGGGGGGTCCTGAAGTACGGCGGAAAACTTCAACCTATACCCCCCGTAATGAATCCAAGCCGTTGATCACGGCTCATCCAAGATTTTGACTAGTCAACTACGGGGGGTCAGGATTTGATAAACAACGAGCTACTTCTCCCCCCGCAATAACTTATCCGAAAGCACTTTTCTATGATCACCGCTTCTGCTCAAGAAATTGCTTGGAGCTTAAGCTTAAATCAAAACATATATTTCAATAAGGTTAATATTCATTGAGTTTTAAAATGCTTCTTTTATGATATAGTATAAAAACTTTATACTATAACATATGATTTTTTGATTTTCTAATTTTTTTGTATTTTTGATATTCAAAAGAAAAATTGAAAAGGATATGTAGATATGATCTACAACATCTGGCTCCACCTGGGGATAGTGTTTTTACCACGAAACACTAAGAACCTGCAGATCAGTGCCTTCACTTCGGGCATGGAGTCACATATTGCTTGATGGAAAATGTACAATGATCACACCGGGTATATACAATGATGATGAAACTGCTTCTTAGTGCCAGAAATAATGCTTTAGATATTGCCCATTCATAGGCATATCTAATACTTCTCCTTCAAGATTTTACAGCATGAAAGTGTTATTCATCTTGACTTCATTAATTTTGAATGGGCCATACCACAAGGGATCAAATTTGTCGTGTTTCCCTTTGTCTTCCCTTCATGTATCCCATCTCAATACTAAGTCTCCCTTCTGAAACATGATTTCTTTTGCTTTCCTATCAAATATTTCCTTCATCTTCTGCTGATAAGTGAGAAAGTTGTCCCAAACTTGATTTTTGTTTTCACTTAGCTCCATCACATTGTTCATTCTTCTGATCATGGCATTCGGTTCTGCTTGAGCATCTTGGAGGAAAGAAATCACAGGTTTTACCAACTGTGTGGGAAACAATGCTTGAGTGCCATATACAATCCCATAAGGAGACTTGCCAGTATACCTCCTAGTGGTCATCCTTGTTGCCCATAAAGCAAAAACTAACTTTGTATCCCAATTCTTCTGATTCTCACTGATTGTCTTCTTCAAGATTTTTACCAATGTTTTGTTGGAAGATTCCGCCAATCCATTTCCCTGTGGATGATGAGCTATAGAATGAGACAATATCACACTATAAGTCTGACAAAAATTAATAAATTTGAGTGAGCTAAAAACTTGGGCATTATCTGTCACAATATTCACTGGACATCCAAACCTGCTAAAGATATTCTCCTCTAGAAACTTCATAACAACCAAATCATTTTCCTTCCTGGTGGGGATTGCCTCCACCCACTTTGTAAAGTAGTCTGTAGTAGTAAGTATCCACTTAAATTTCCCACTGGATGGTGGATTAATTTCCCCAATGAAATCCAATCCCCATTGTCTAAAAGGTTCTTCAACAAAAACAGGGAGAAGAGGTAATGGAGCTAGCTTTTTCTTTTCTGCAAATAATTGGCATTTCTGACAACTTTTGACTATTTTATAAACATCAGCAAACACAGATGGCCAATAGAAACCTGATTTGAATATTTTATGAAAAATTACCTTCCAGCTGTAATGACCTCCGCACAAGCATTCATGATATTCTTTGATCACTTCTGAAATTTCTTCCTCTGTCAGACATAACAACAACACACCAGCAGGGTCCTTCCAATATAATTTTGCTTCAATTATGACATAAGGCTGAGGCTTAAGTTTTAAAGCTCTGTATTTAGCTCTATTTATTGAAGGGGGACAAGAAAGAAAGCATAAATAATGGACAATCCTTATACCAATCTGAGCAGAGAAATTTATACTTAATTGCTGTCTTCGACTGATTATCACCCGTTTCTCCATCGACTTCCTCTATAGGGGCCAACAAATTGATTCCCAATGCTTGGAAATTGGACTCTGTCAATAATTTGGCCAATCCCAATCCTTTAACCAGTTTGGTTGGTTTTACATCCAAGTCATATTCTTGGATTTTAGCGATCCATTGTCCCCTTTTACCTTCCACATCGCTCTGTACTAGTACATCTTTTACAGCTGAATTGGGAACATATGCTAAGATTTGAGAATGAAGGATATAAGTTCTGAAAGATTTCAGTGCTTTCACCAAAGCGTATACTTGGTTCTCCAATATATTATATTTTAACTCTGCATCTCGGAGAACTTTACTAAAATATGCTACAGGTTGTTCATGCTTTTCTTCATTTCTCTGTAATAACACAGCAACAATTGTTGAAGGAGATGCAAACGAGAAAATTTGAAATGGCTTCAAATAATCTGGACTAATGAGAACAGGTGCTTCCATTAAAGCTTCTTTAATCCTTTGGAAAGACTCTCTGGCTTCTTTGTCCCACTTCACTTCGGCATCTTTTTTCAACATGTCCGTTATCTTCTTGACGATTTCTGCGTAATTGGGAACGAATCTTCTTAGAAAATTAATTTTTCCAAGAAATCTCTGAATATATTTTTTGCTTCGGGGTAGTGGGATAGATTGTATTGCTTCAACTCTTGCTGGATCAATCTTCACACCTTGCTTTGAAACAATATGGCCCAACAGTTTGCCTTCTTCCAGGGCAAACAAAGATTTTTTAGGATTCAATGACAATCCATACTTTCTACACTTCAGGAAAGCTTTCTGCAAATGTTGTAAATGCTCTTCATCAGAATTTGAGAAAATTGTGACATCATCTAAATAAACCACCACGAAATGATCACCTATGAATGCAATATAGATCGCTCTTTGGAATGTGGCCCCCGCATTCATCAGGCCAAATGGCATCCTGGCGTACATGAATGTTCCCCAGGGCGTAGTGAAGGCAGTTTTCTTCTGATCTTCTTTCTCCACAGCCACCTGGTTATACCCTGAAAAGCCATCCACCATAGATAATCTATAAGCTCCAGTCACTTTTTGTAAGACAAAATCCATTTTCGGCAAAGGATAATTATCTTTCAATGAAGCCCTGTTCAAATTCCTGAAATCTACGCACAGCCTTATCTCTCCATTTTTCTTTCGGACTGGTACAAGATTGGAAACCCAATCTGAATATATGAGTGGAACGATTATCTTGGCTTGCAGCAATTTCTTTATTTTCTTTTCGATCGGAGCCAACAACAATGGATTAATCTGTCTGAGCTTCTATTTATGTGGCTTGACTCCATCCTTCAGTGGGATTTTATGATGTATGATACTCTTATCATATGTCTTCAAATCATCATAAGACCAAGAAAATACATATTTGAATTGTTTGAACAAATCTACATAGCTTTCTTTGTAGTCCTTCGGGACCCCTTTGAACAACTTAATCATTTTAGGCTCCTGTTGAGTCCCTAAATTGCAATCTTCCACCTGCTCATCTTGGTTTGCTTTCTTCTCATTCACTGCAACGTCATTTGTATCAAACAGTCTTTCAAAATGCACCAAGCCTCTTGGAAAAACGTTATCTTTCAACTGAATGATCTCCTGACCACCAATATTCTTTTTCAGAGTCTTACCAGCCAATTCATCTTCATCAGATTCCAAATCAATCTGATGATCTTCAAAATCTTCAATCATCAATAGAAACTTCTTAATCTGTTCATCGTCCTCAAAGACCTGCCAGTGTTTAATATTGTCAGGGATCGAAGGTCTATGTCTCATCTCAATTTCATACCTTAGTTTCGGACTGATAGGAGGCTTGAATGTACTTGCTGCAACCGCCAAAGAATCAGCCATTCTATTCTCTTCCCTTGGAACAAACTGTAAGTTGAAGGCTTCAAAATAATTTTCGATCAGATCCTAGACCTCATTCCGATATGCTCTTAACCTGGGATGTTTAGTTTGACATAAATTCTTGATCTGTCTTATAATTAATTCTAAATCCCCAAACACAGTCATAGACTGAATTCCCATCTGCTTAGCTATCTGCAAACTAATAATTAATGCTTCATATTCTGCAACATTATTAGTGGATTCAAACTCCAATTTGAAGGAAAAAGGCACAAGATTACCTTCCGGAGAAACAAAAATGAAACCAGCTCCAGTGCCTTCTTTGGAAAACGCACCATCAAAATAACACTTCCACAGCTTATCTAAATGTAGTTCTTTATGTACAATTGCTGAAGGGAGCTGCCCTTGAGATTCTTCAGCAAATTCTGCATCTTCATGCAGCATGAAACAAGAGAGGTCATCCTTCTCTTGGCCATAAATTGGTGAATTACTTGCATCTTTCTTGGTAGCAGTTTTTTGAAATCTAGTCTCTCTATACAACCTTCTTTCTTCACCATTGAAAACGGGACTGATAGCATATGTAAAGTCCAGCTTCAAAACTCCTCCAAGCTTTGCCCCCCATGATCTAGATAATAACATACCAAACCTGGCTGGGATTTGCGCCAACGAAACAACCATATCCTTAATAAGACCCACACATTTAACCCTTTTTGAGTCAAAAGAGTAAAGGTCTTTGTATGGCTTAGTGATTTGTAAATTTAACTCTTTCATCACACTCAATGGCATCAGATTGTGTGATGCGCCAGAATCTAGCATACAATTATGCAAAACAAAATCATGTAACAGAACTGATATATAAAAAGGAGGGACAAATGAATCTACCTCTTCAACATGAGGTCCAAATGTAACCACTGGCTTTTCTTCCTGCAGATTTACTGTATCACTCACTTCGTCAGGCTGAGACAGATTGATAAATTCAGCAATCTCTTTCTTGTAACCAGGTGTTTTTATTAATTCAAGAAGAGGTACATGTATTTTCACTTTTTCTAACTCTTTCGACAAACTGAAAGTTTGATTTGATTTTGTCAACTTTTCAGGTTCTTCTTGATCTTTCTTGTAACTTAGATCTTGATTAGAAACAGTAACCACTTTCTCCAAAATATTAGAATCTCTAACTTTTATTTGAGAAGCTTCTGCTTGCTGCTTTTTCTTCTCTTTTTCTTCGTTCATGGGCTTTTTCCCCTTATCTGTTTTCTTAGTTTGATCTTTCTATAATGGAGTCGCCATTGGAGTAGGTGCTGCTTCTGATTCTTTTTCCTCATTATCTTGAGTCCTTAACCTCTTTTTTGAGCTCAAATCATACTTTTTATGCAACTCAGATTGCATAAAGTCCGTGAATTGTCTACAGTAATCATCCATCTCTTCTTGATCGAATGAGAGATCAGCTTCTTCATCTTCCTTCAACCCTTCTTCATATACTTCTTCTTCTGTTTCATCATCTTCCATGTACACAACAGAGATCCGAACATCATCCTCTCTCTCATCATCATCATCTGCTGAACAAGTCAGAGCCGCCTCTATGTACAAAGGTGCTTGCACCTGATCTTGATCTTTCTTTTCTCTTTGTAGAATCTGTAGGGGTTGTTTCTTGAATTGGGGATTAAAAACCCCTCCATTCTGTCTTGCAGGCTTACTATCTATTTCCAACTTCACCAATTTATTAGACAGGTTTTTTATGACCTTAGTCATATCGTCAATTCTCAGGTCTTGAGCTGAGGCTTCTTCTTTAGCTTTTCCTTTATCTTGAACTTTACCAGCAACAGACATATTAGCCTCGATCTCTAGAGCATCAGTTTGGATATGCTCTAATGTAGGTGATCTCCTTTCCCTCAACGTGAAACTGAATTCAGGTTCAAATGCACCAGCAAAAACAACCCTTGCTCCAATAGGAGGGGGTTTCATTTCAACAGGCAAACTATTATACAATTTATTAAATCTCTTCACAAAATATTTCATGTTTTCATCAGGTTTCTTCTTTATTGCATTTAATTCTGTCAAAGAATAGCCATGGTCCCTTTTTTCACCCCATCTCTCGGTGAAACGCATTTCTAGGGTATCCCAATCATTAATGGTACCATTAGGAAATCCTTTGAACCATTTCCTTGCCTCTCCACTTAGAGACTGAACAAAAATTCTCATTACTACGTCCAAATGTTCAACATTTAAATTCTCAGCAAATGTGCAAAACAGAGGCAAGTGTTGTTCTGCAGTTATTTCATCTTCACCAGTAAATCTAGGGAGTAAATTGAGATACTACTGAGGCATATCATGCAGTGGTTGTGGTAAATTTAATGGTGCATATCTATTCATCAAGAAAGCAGGGGCTGCGGGAACTGCCATGTTTATGCCCGGGTTAACTGCTCCTTGAGCGGGGGTAAAATGAATACCAGTTGTAGGTAGGGATGAATGAGGTGAAAAAAATGATATAGGAGTTGGAGTATGAACGATTGCAAAAGAGCTGGCAGCTATATGGGGCTGAGTTTCTATAAAGAGAAAAGACACAAATTCCAAAGATTGCTCTTCTAATGTGGGTTCTTGAAAACGAACGGGTGATGGTGATGATTTTTCTTCCGAGAAAATGAGTCTCTTGGAAGCTTTCTTGGATGAGAAAATGTGTGAACTGCTGCCTGGTGCGAGCAGTGTAGTTTCAGGTGTATCTAAGATTTTTGGTTTCTGGCCCTTCTTTGAAACAAGCTTCTCAGGATCAGACAAAACAGGAACGGTTTGCTGAGAGGAATCCGACCTCGTGTGAGGTTTCTTGGGAGCCATAGCTATTTTCAAACAAACACAACGTACTATTTCCTCCTCTCTGAACAACCAGAGGAAATGTAAAACAAAACCCAGGGAAAATCTTCGAATATTCGGTCCCCGGCAATGGTGCCAATTAATGTTGTTCCTTGAGAAACAATTCCTTGCTGTGTAAAGGAATCCGTGCTCAAGACTTTAAAGATTATGTCACAAACAAGTGTATATTTTTCTCTGTTTATTAAACCTTCAAATATTAATAATATAATCTCTAAATATCAAACCCCTACAAGTTCTGCAATGCCATGTTCTCTTTATGCTGAAGTGAATGAATGGAAGAAAAAGAAAGGAAAGGATTTCAATTTGATATGCTGCTTAAAACAGAATCTACCATTATAAAACCCTGAAGAAGTGAGCAACAATAAAGTTAAAATAGAGGAGCGCCCATTAAGGATGTTTAACTCTTAGATACACAGATATCAAGAGACATGCAGCTCAAATCACTCTATTTTATTCATAGATATGGAAACGAAATGAAAACTGGAAAACTATTCAACATAGATAGAATGAAGGAAACTTGCAAAAATTTTCATTGATTCAATATTTTTCAGTACAAAATTAGGCTTCAAGGTCCAAAACTCGGAACCTTCATCTTTCTTCAAATTGTCTTTTTATACATTATCACGAAATAGTTTTCAGTAACGAAACTGATTCTAACTATTCTAACTAACTTTAACTGCCTAAAATATTAACTGTTATAGAGGTACATGCCTCGAAAAAGTCTTATTACATTTGCATAATCTTGAGAAATGACATAATGAGAATTTTTATAACTTCTAATCTAAAGGAACAACTGGTCCTGAAGTGGCTGCGGAATCGATGGCTACTTTTGATTTATCCGTTGGGATATTTTTTGCTGTGTCAATGGAGAAGATTTTGCATTTTTTCCAAAGTTCACTTTGAGTTGTAGGAGCATTCCTGTAGCTGAGGTATTCCAATCTAAATGCAACTGCCTGATTGTGAGTGAGCCTTTCTGTGAAGAGTGCCTTTACCATCCATAGAAAATTGAAGTGCCTCTGTAAAAAGTTAAACATTGTCTCTCCCTTTAAAACTTGTGTCTTTTCGTGTCTGCTATCTGCTCTGCTCTTTGCCAGTGTTAATGCATCTTCATAAAACTTCCATGTCAAAATATTTCCCTTTTTTGTCCAACATGAAGGCAAACCTATTCGGATCAATTTATCAAAAGTTATATCAAAATTCTTTACCGCCTCTTTAATTCTCAGTAACCTTTTCTCTGCAACTTTTCGTAGATCATTCTTAATTATCATTTTATTAACTTCTTCAGCATAGAAGTATCTGTCTTGTATATCAATTTCTTCTAGCTCTTCATCTGATTTGGAATTGATAAATTTTAAAAACCTCCTAGCCCAATTTTCTCTTTTAATGAGCGTTTGTTTTTCTGATGATATCTCCTCTTCATGGTCTGAGATGAGGCGTTTCTCTGTAGCAATTATACTTAGGGAATCCCAATTTGACTTCATTTCAGATATAATTTCAGTCCAAATAATATCTTTAGCTCTTAAAAGTGAGATGTTACCTTTTAGCTTCTCCTTGAGCTCCTTAATTTCATCCTTAGCCTTTTGTAATTGCTGCTTATTTTCATTTGCTTTATTTTCCCATCCTCTCATCATCTTAGTAGCTGTTTCCAAATCTAACTGAACCCGCTTAAGATCACCTTCGGCTATCTTCAGTTCTGTGCTGAGCTGAACAATTTGGGTTTGAGGATCCGCATCACTGTCACCTGTAGGAACAACAAAAGTGCAAGTATGGTTTTGAATTTGTTTCTGCAGAGATATAGCAGTCTGCTTCAATTTGCACAACTCTTCATCTTTTTGTAACAATTGCAGACGTAACTCTTCCTTTTCTTTTTCCACCTCAGCTACTTCTGCAGCCATTGAGTGCTTTGTAGTTGGTAATTTTAACTTTTTCCTTAGTGAGGATATTTCTACTTCTGCACTTTTCATGAGTTTTTGAATTGCAGCTTTATCATTTGGATCCACACCAATTTTCATAATGATCTTATTCAACTCTTCGTTTTGAGTTGTTAATGCCCTTGAATTAGCTTTCTCCATTTTGCATTGTTTGATGACCTTTGCAAGCATGTTTTCAGTCTTGACTGCTGTGGCATTAGTCTTGCTCAAATCATTTACAATCAACTGCCCGGTCTGCATATGAAGATTCATTTTGTCCCACAATGGGATATTTTTAACATCCATGATTATGTTTACCTCATTAAAGTTGCTCGAAGACCCAAGGGACATTCCCTTTGGATGTGACAGAGCCATTCTAAATTGATATTTTTCAATATCCATTACAGTCAATAATCTGGTCTGATCAGCAGCTGTGTGATGTTCTGCTTGCACTTCGACATTGGCTTTTATTCTCTGATTTCTTTCTTCAATTTGTGTGAATACTTGCTTGATTGCCGGCATCCTTTCTGAGTAAAGTTCATGTCTTCTAGGAGAAGAGGGAACACTTGATTCTTCATTGATATGAAGGGTAAAACCAGGCGAATTGGGGGAATGATCTTCTGCTAGTTTGGTTCTCTTTTCTTCTCTGGGTTCCTCATTATCTATTTCAATAACATCTTCTCTACTTCTTTTGCTTACCCTTTCCATAATGGCAGGCGTTTGAATGCTGGTTTTTGAGGCACTTGTTTCACCTAGATTTGCCAGCTTCTCTATATCAGGCTTGCTTACATGGGAGAATGCAGCATACCCGTTCTCAACCCTTTTCTGAGAAATTATTCCATGCGGATCATAAGGCCATTTTTCTCCCAACAACAACTGTGTCCCTTACAAAATTTTTGAGACTTCATCAAAAGCTTGTCTCGTGTTGACCACAAAAGGTCCCACACTCATAGGCAATTTGTACATCAAACCTTTCTTCATGGGAAGAAAGTGAACTTTGTCTACATTAAGACTTTGCCTTATGAATTCCAGGGCGAAAAGTCGCATGGGTACAAAAGTTGGGAGCCTATAGGGCTCAATGCTAACTCCATACAGCCTTATCTCTGAGTATTCTTCGAATACAAACCAATCTCCAAATCTGCAATTGGGTCCTATCTGTAGGAACGCGGTATCCTGGACGTCATTTTCACTATCCAAGAGGGGACTGAGGTTTGATGAACCAGACAAGGATATTCGTTTTGCCATGACTAACAGGAACTGAAAACAATTCGCGGGGTAACAGAAAATGCAAAGGTAGTGAGAAAACGGTTCAAAAGGGGAAAAACGGTCACACATGGAAAAAACGGGACTAAAGAACTCTTTAATAAGCTACGGGAATCCGTAATAAATGCTGACATGATGTGGACAAACCGTTGAGAGCGGATGACAAGTGTTTTCCACTTCGCCTGACGACGTCACTGCGGGGGGTCCTGAACTACGACGGAAAACTTCAACCTATACCCCCCGTAATGAATCCAAGCCGTTGATCATGACTCATCCAAGATTTTGACTAGTCAACTACGGGGTGTTAGGATTTGATAAACAATGAGCTACTTCTCCCCCCGCAATAACTTATCCAAAAGCACTTTTCTATGATCACCGCTTTCGCTCAAGAAACTGCTCGAAGCTTAAGCTTAAATCAAAACATATATTTCAATAAGGTTAATATTCATCGAGCTTTGAAATGCTTCTTTTATGATATAGTATAAAAACTTTATACTATAACATATGATTTTTTGATTTTCTAATTTTTTTGTATTTTTGATATTCAAAATAAAAATTGAAAAGGATATGCAGATATGATCTACAACAGGATCCATGAGCTTGGCTATTGGTGAAGTATTCTGAACTGTTTTATGTTTTTCCCCTATTTTCATTATGTTCCATAATTTCTTACTACAGTAAGATATAAAGTATTAGGCTAAGAAATGACTCTTGGAAGCACCTTAGACCTGTTCATCCTTCACTATTTTATGTTTTCCTCTACTGAAGTATTTTAGAGGCTTTAATCTTTCTCTTTAGTCTTCATGCTTGTTTATTTCCTTAATATTTTGAACAATTGGTTTCAGCATGATTTATGGTTCTCCCTGCTTGCCTGCTGCCACTTAAAAACTATTATTGAAGTCTCCCTTTGAAGTTCTTTGCTTATAGTGAATCAGAGAGGTTTGTTTTGATCTTGCCCTTTGTCCTCACTTAAACAGTTGGCTTAAAGGTCGTTATAATTATGATCATAGATGTTTTTAGGTGTTCTCTCTTCTATGACTGTGATTATCAATAAATATTTTATGTTTCTAAGTCCTTTAAACTAAAATCTTTGAGGAAATAGGGTGTTCCCTGAATCTTAGATTTCATTTTAAAAGTTGTTTTGAAATCATTCTTTGCTTGAAGGTGTGATTTGTAGAATCCATGGTTAGCCCTGTCTATCAAAGAAACTCTTTATTTGTTCAAATTATGTTTTCGAATTCCCTTTGTTGAGAATTAAACCTCTCTTCCTAAACCATTAATGTTCATCTCATTCCAAAAAACAAAAGGATCCTGTGGCCAAGTTAGATTTGCCCTCTGATATCCCATATCCTTTGATGAGTGTGTTATGACCTTTTCTTGAATCCATTTCCCAATGAAACAGATATTTTACTGTCCTATATATCTTTCCTAGGCCTTTCATGTTCTGCTGTATCATTCCAACCAAACAAACAAACAATAAACACATGTACTTAATAACTAGTCTAAAACCAATACTATAAGCACACAAGATAAACTTTTGAAAACAAACATTTGAGAGACCCCTCTCTGAGAAAATGAGGACTAGATCCTATAACTCTAAATATTGGTTCTGATGTTGCCTTGTCTTTTGATTTCCAAACTATCAAAACACAGGACACCAACATAATGGCGATCGCGGTGGGACCGTGAGTAAAATCTGCAAAACAAAACACTCACTGTATAAGTATAACATAAGTAACCTTCTTCAAGCACTACCAAGCAATGGTAATCATGATAGGACCTTTTGAATCAGTGACAAACTAAGTAACCCTTAGGATTCTTATAAAGCCTTATCAAACCTTGAAGGATTCAGTTACCAAGCCATAAGAGTAAACTCTATGTGTTTTGACACCCTAGCTAAAGTGTTAAGTCAGATTTAGGATACTCTCATAACCTATAAAAACCAAAATAACTCAGAAAACCCAAAAACATTTCAGTTTGGCTTCATAATAAACCTGGTGGTGGACTATAAAACTTTTACTACAAGGGAGCTTAAAAATTCCACCTAGCGACTCCACAATCCTAAAAACAGACCTTAAGACTCCACTGGGAAGACCCCAAGTCTTAATAGCATCATAACAAGCTCAGCTAGAAGGATTAAAGATTAACATTTTTCCTCTTTCTGAAAAGATCAGTTAGCCTCTTAAAGATTGTCATATTTGGTTAAACTCTCTTTCTAACCAGGTCTGAAAAACATAGCATAGTGGCTCCTAAAAAGATTCACACTAGAGCCCATCCTGACCCAAATCCACCTGAGATAGTTGATGACCCAGAAAGCATCCTTTGGAAGTCTCCTAGGATTAAATTATCAATTGTTTTCAGATCACCCTTGAGAGCTAATTCAGTTCACGAAAATCTTGCAGCTCTACAACAATCACAACCCGACTTAGTAAATCCATTTAGAACTAGGTCATTAGATGATATAACTCAGCTAGACTCTGAATTTTCACTTTCATCCCCTGAAACAAGTGAGCATCCTGGTAATTGAGAAACAAGACCTCCTGACTTACATTTCCTTCACAACTTAGGTGTCTCTCATCCAAGATCAGCTTAACAATCTATTTCTGGTCCATCCACTTCTGCTCACCCTTCATCCACTGTTCAAACCACTACACCTCAGCCCACTATTCCTGTTATAAATCCGCTCCTTGTAAATCCACCCCCACCACCTATCATGGCAGCATGGTACGATCCCTTAGTCCTTCCTGTACCATTAATTAATATTCCATAGGACTATCAGTCCAAAATTCCATTATATGATGCCAACAATGCTACAACCGCATCACAACATGTAGATAAAATGAATGACTACTTTGACAGAAATGAAATTGATGATGATTCTGTCAAGCTTAGGTTATTTTCTCAGAGCCTAGGGGGAGAAGTAAGAAAATGGTTTAAAGTTTTAGCCCCACATAGTATTAATGATCTCCAAGACTTCCATAAAACGTTCTTAAACAAATGGGAAGTAAGGAAAAACCCCCTCCAAGTCCTTTCTGACTACAAAAACCTCCATAGAAACACTGGGGAAAGTGTGAAATCTTACTGCAATAGGTTCAATAGTGTATATAATGCACTTTCCCTAGAACTAAAACCTCCACAGGGCTCAGCTTTAAACAAATTTCCTGAAGGGTTTGACTCTGACATGACCTATCAGCTGAGAGAAAGATATTTTGCAACTCTTGAAGATATGCAAAAGGGTGCTCTTTCTGTGGAAGTAAACTTAATGGAGAAAAGAGAAAGAATTAAAACTGAGAAGAGAGTATCTTTTAGAGAGGAATCCACTCCTTCTACTTCAAGTTCAAAAATGGAGAGGATGTTGGAAGAAATGATGAAAGAGATAAGCATAATTAAGAAAGCACAAGAAAATCAAAATCAAGCTGCTCCTCGAAATAGATATCAGAATTATAGAAGAGAAAAAAATCAAGAAAAACAGAACAAGAATGATCAACAGATTAGACCTCCTTTCCAACAAAACTATGTAGATCAATATGAGGAAGATAGGGAGTTGGAAAGGTTGGAAGAAGCTCATGTAAACTTGATTGGATTAGACAGTGGAGATGATGTTTTCCTCACCGAGGAAGAACAAGGATTCTTCTCTTGTGATCAAAATACAAACACCTATGAAGACTCTGATGACTATAGATTGGGTTTTGAAAATGCAATTATGGAAGTGCATAAACAATACGATCTTAGGAGCAAAGGAAATGTAGATAACTTAAAGGACAAGAAAAATAATACCGCTGTCAAGAAAAACACAGAAACTCAACCCAAAAAGACAGTGGAGAAAACCAACATTTTGGCCAAAAAACCAGACTTAAACAAAGACAAAAATATTCAGCCAAATGTTGAAAAAGGTACCCCTAGCACTTCAGCTAGTGGTCCTAACAAAACTGTCCCAATTACCAGTCCAAATAAGGTTCAACAAATCAAAGTTGCTGAAAAGAATTCAATTGAAAAAGCAGATGTAAATATCAACAAGTCAATTATTCCTTTCAGCCTTGAGGGAGAGATTGCCAAGATAAAAATTACCATCCCCCTAGCTGAACTAGTAACACAAGAGGTGTACAAAAACCAAGTTTTGAAAGCTTTGAACTTAGGAAGTGATACTGATACTTTGAACCTAACAGATGATAAACCTGAGTTGTTATTTGGTCCTGAAGTTGAAGGAGAATATCAAGAAGGGGCTGTCCCTCCCTTCTATGTTAGCTTGAACATACACGAGAAAATTTTACACAATACCATGTTGGACTCAGGAGCTTCACACAATCTAATGCCCAAGGTGGTAATGGAGAGCTTAGGCTTAGAGATTACTAAAGCATACAAATATTTGTATTCTTTTGACTCAAGCCAAGTCAAATGTTTGGGTTTAATCAAAGATTTATGTGTTAATCTAGCTCAGATCCCCGCTAAAAATCTAGTTATGGATATAGTTGTAGCTGACATTCCCCCTAAGTATGGCAAGCTCTTATCAAGATCTTGGGGAGCCAAACTTCAAGGAAGCCTTCAAATGGACATGTCTTATGCCACCATCCCTGTTTTTAGCCAAAAAAGAAGACTATACAGGGAATCTCACATGAAGTACATGATAAGCAACCTAGACAAGCCGAACAACACTCCAATATATTCTACTCGATCAAGTTTAGATTCCTTTATCTTATGTAACGAAGATGAAATCACTCAACCAGATAAAGAAAAAATAGACCCCATCGATTCACTAGAAAAATCAATTTTCCTCTCAAATCAACTTCAAAACATTGACAATCAACATCAACAAGAAAACGAAAATGAATCAAACAAAATTTGGACAATAAACTTTGATGGATCCTGTAATAAAGCAAGCGCAGGTGCAGGCGTATGGATCCAGAATATGAATCAAAGTTTCTCATACAAACTGGATTTCCCATGCACTAACAATATTGCTGAGTACGAAGCACTTCTCCTAGGTTTACAATTGCTCAAACAATTACAAGCCCAAAAGGTAACAATCTTAGGAGATTCTGAACTTATCATAAAAAAAATCAAAGGAGAATACTCAGCCAGAAATTCGAGGCTTAGGGAATATAAGAATGTTGCTCTCGATTTATTGAAAACCTTTGAAAAATTCGAACTTGTTTTCATTCCTAGAGCGTTTAATCATTTAGCAAATGAACTCACTTATAATGCCAGTAACTGTCAAATACCTAAGATAAATGAAAAGCTTAGCGTAAAGGTAAAACATAGGCTTGCAGTGCCTGATAATGTAGATCACTGGAAATTTTTTGATTCTAACCAACACATAGATGATTTCTTGAAGTCATAAAACTATTTCGCCATACCAACATCAGAATCAAGCCATAATCAAAACTGTCCATTTATTGAAGAAATCCCAGAAGTTGAAATAACACACTCTGCTAATATAAGTCATTATGAGAATACGTTTGAAGCAGAGTCAATTGACAACGTGGACCAAAAAGACCTGGAAGTGTTAGAATGTAAAAAAGGTTCAATTCCAAGAGGTCTCTCACCTCTGGAACACCTTTTCAACTTTAATGATGTAGCCAAAGAACAAAAAATGGAGCCTGTAGAAACAAACATAGAAGAACACAACATAGGCTCCCTAAAAGAACCCAAGATGATTAAACTGTCCAGCACTCTTCCAACTCACATAAAATCTCAATACATTGATCTGTTTAAAGAGTTTAAAGATATTTTTTCCTGGGCATACACAGATCTGAAGTCTTACGATACCAGCATCATTCAGGACAAGATTCCCCTGAAGGAAAATAAAAAGCCCTTCAAACAAAAACTGAGGAGAATAAACCCACTTTTATTACCTTTAGTTAGAGCCGAAATTGAAAAGATGCATGATGCTGGCATAATAGTACCTGTTAGATTTTTAGAATGGGTATCAAACTTAGTTTCTGTTAGGAAAAAGACCGGGGAGATCAGAATCTGTATTGATTTCAGAAACCTAAACAGAGCATCCCTAAAAGATAACTACCCATTGCCCAAGATGGATCATATACTTCAGAGGGTAGTTGGGTCAAAAAGGATATCACTCTTAGATGGGTTCTCGGGTTACAACCAGGTGCTAGTGCTCCCAAGTGATCAAATCAAAACTGCTTTTACCACACCTTGGGGCACCTTTATGTATGTCAAAATGCCTTTCGGGTTAATGAATGTAGGGGCCACCTTCCAAAGGGCTATGGATATAGCCTTTTCTAAAGATATTGGCTATTTCATAATTATTTACCTTGATGACATAACTGTCTTTTCAAAAACTGATGAAGAACATTTGACTCACTTAAGAAAAGTTTTTGAGAAGTGTAGGAAATTTGGCTTGTCATTGAATCCCAAGAAGACACTCTTTGGTCTCCAAGAAGGTAAACTTCTTGGACATATAATTTCGGAAGAGGGAATCAAAATAGACCCTACAAGGATAGATGGTATATTACAAATCACTCATCCAAGAAGCCTCAAAGAGTTGCAATCTTTCATCGGAAAGATTAATTTTTTGAGAAGGTTTATCCCTAACCTTGCTGAGCTATTAAAAAACATTACAAACCTGCTTAAGAAAGATGTGGGTGTAAAATGGTCTTTACCAGCTAAACAATCATTCGAACTGGTCAAACAAGCTCTTACCCAAACACTGGTCCTGATTAGTCCAGATTTTACCAAAGACTTTTACATCTTTTCCTTTGCATCTGAGCATACAATAGCTGCAGTTTTACTTCAAAAGAATGATTTAGAGCAAGAACAACCAATATATTTCTTTATTAGGGCTTTAAGAGATGCTCCTCTCAAAAATAATATCATGGAGAAGCAAGCCTTAGCATTGGTGAAAGCATTGAAAGACTTTAGGGTCTATATTTTACACTCTCACATAATTTCTTTTGTTCCGCATACTATTGTCAAGGACATTCTAAGTCAAGACCCTGATGGTAAAAGGGGAAAATGGATTGCAACTATTCTTGAATATGACTTAGAAATTAGGCCCACCAAACTAGTTAAAGGGCAAGGATTAGCAAAACTTATGGCTGAGTCTAACTTCCAAGCACTAGACATCAATATGGTAGATGTGTTTGAAGAAATAGAAGAATATGATGCTCCTGTTATTGAAGAAACATTTCTAATTCCCCTTGGTATGCTGACATTATTTATGTGGTTTTATATTTAAATACCCCTCCTTCTTTGTCTAGAACTAAAGCGATTCTTGAAACAAAAGGCTTTAGTTTTATATCTTAGATGGAGTATTATATTGGAAAAATGTTGTTGGAATTTTGCTTAAATGTTTACTTGAAGATGATGCGGGAAAGATCATGCACGTTGCATGATGGAGAATGTCAGAGTCCACCTCTCTTTGGAAGGCACAGTAACAAAATTTCTTGAGTCCTGAATTTACTATTGGCCTACCCTTTCTAAATACCAAAATTTTGGTCATGTCTTTTATAACTGTAAATTTTGATGGAAAAAAACTTCTCCCACCACCTTACATTTTACATATCAGGTTCTGACACTGCCTTTTCTTGATAGGGTTGAACTTCATTGATGCCTCCCATTCGCTCAACATGAAGAAGTGGGTCCTCCCAACCAGGGACCTTTGCAAGTGGATAGAAGCTATACCATCTAGAAATGCTAATGACTTTGTCATTATCAAGTTTCTTGAAACTAATATCCTATCCAGATTTTGTTGTCCCAAAAAAATCATAACAGACAATGCTATTGCTTTTAAGTCTAAGAAAATGGTTGATTTCTGTTACAAATACCACATAACCTTGGGCCATTCCACTGCTTACTATCCCCAAGGAAATGGATTAGCTGAATCTTCCAACAAGAGCCTCATCAATATCATTAAAGCATTGTTGGAACAAAATCAGAAATCATGGCACAGTAAGTTGGTTCATGCCTTGTGGGCCGATAGGTTGACTACAAATAAATCAATAAATATGTCCCCCTATCAGTTGTTTTATGGCATGGATGCAGTTTTTCCTACCTCATTAGGAGTTCCAGTCATGAAACTCCTTCAAGAAGTGCAGATTGAAGAGAATGATATGCAAAGAAGTATCAACCAAACAATCCATTTACAGCAGACCAGAGAGGAAGTTTATGAGAGAACACAGTTAGTCCAAGAAAAATGAAGAAAATATTTGATAAGAGGACTAAGGCAAACAATTTCCAAATTGGAAATGTTGTTCTTAAATGGGATTCAAGAAGAGAAGAGAAGGGAAAACATGGCAAGTTTGAGAACTTGTGGAAAGGGCCTTATATTGTTCATGTTGAGAGGGGTCATAATGCATTTTTATTGAGAGAATTGAATGGAGAAGATTTGTATGGAGGTCCTGTCAATGGCAGGATTCTCAAGCATTACTTCTGCCAAGAATCTTAAGTTTTAAAGTATTTTATTTTTCATTGTAAATGTCATAGTCTAACCATTTCATTTCAAAGTTAGAAAAATTAAAAATACAAAAACAAAGAAAGAAAAGAGGGCAGATGGTCAAAACAAGAAAGGTATAAGACCCATACCAAAAAGAGAAACAAATCTGAAAGTGTGCAAGCTTAAATGCCACTACTGAAAAACACACTTCTAGTTAGTCAAACTGCCTAATCTTGAGTAATTAGCCTTTAAATTTTCTGCCGATAGGATAGTGAATTCGATTTGCCAAACTGTTTAATCTTGGCTTATCAGTAGATAGATTAGGATAGAAATGAAAGGTTCAAACATGTTCAAAATCTTAACCTAAGTTTCCAAAAGAGAGATGACTCAAATCTATTTTATTTTTGAGTCAAAACAGATGCAAAACTGGTTCCAATTAGCTCAAAATCTGAACCAGAGAGCAAGGAAGAAACAACTCACATAAGAGTCAAAACAGAGCTATAAAAAGAGTGAAGGAAGTGCTTGAAATTTCAGATCTTAAGCCTTCCAATTTTGATTTAATTTTCTGCAAATAATAATCTATGTGCAGCTTGTTTTTATGCCATAGATCAGCATCAAATTGGACTGATCAATCCTAACTTGAATGCTTTTTAAATTTCCGTTTTAGCAAAATTAGAGAATAAAAGTCTGTTGGACAGTTTAATCCCAACATATAGTAGATTAGGTAGAGAATTATATGGATTCAACTGTTTAATCTGAATCCATGGAGAAATAAGGAGTAGAAATAGAATATATTTTTTGCTTTCAAAAAGAATAAAATGTTTTAAGAGAGTTTTCCCATCCAAGTGCACTCTAATGAAGAAAAAATGTTAGACCTGTAGGATTGGGTAGGTAGAAATCTTGTTGATAAAAGATCCAATGTTTTTCCATGGCTGCTAACTTATTCCCAGAACAAAGAAGATCATTCAAGTAAATAAATCAGCTCAATGTATAAGGCAACTGATCAACATCTCAGAGAATGCAGGTCTGAAATTCTTGATGCCTTCAAGAAAGCACCATCCCCAAGTGGAGCCATTGTTAGCCACCTATAAAAATTTGTCATACCAAATGGTGGCTAAATAATTTTGGAGCCTTCAAGGAACAGATTTTATTGCAAAAAAGTGTTGGATCTTGAAGATTATTAAAGGCCTCATGCCTCTGTCCAAAACCTTCATTTTGCTATTTCCATTTTATACTCTGAGAATTCTGCTAAATTCCAAAGAGAAAAACTGCTGAAAATACCATCATTTTCCCCTTCTCCCACTCACAACTAACTTTCATTTTCTTTCCCTTTTCCCCATAAATTTCCTCTATTTTTCATGTTTTCCTTTCATGAAAATCACCCTTCCATATGTTAAAAACTCATTTTTTAACTATTTTCAAACCCATCAAATTCTGTTAAAAACTATGAAGAATTCATGAAAATACAAGTTTTTTTCTATGGACTTAAGCCCCTTGGGCTAAGTCCTAACCACTTCCCCTCACATGCCCATGCGTTAAAACCAAAAACCAAAGCCTGTCGGCGCTAATTGCATCACACATTTTCAAAGTGCGCAAGTCTTGTGCCATGGACCGAAAGTTCCGATTGCGATTGGCTTTTTATATGTTTAAAAGCTCCTGATTATATTATTTCTCATATAAACCATAAAACCTGACCCGACGCTTAAATCAATGTATAAATCCGTTTCCGATTTGTTTTTCTTATGTGAAAGTCTCAAAACCCATTTTTTCAAAGTTTAAACTGAAAAACTATAACCACGTGTTGAATATAAAATGGGTATATTGAAAGACCGATCGCGCAATCGCAATCGGGGAAAACATAAATGGGTTGATCAAAAAGACCACATCAAAATTTTCCGATGCGATTAAGCCCTTGTGTTATAATTCCGCCCGCCACATTTTGTTTCATATGCTCTATTCCCAAGACCAAGAGTTATAGTCTCGGGCGCTTATCGCATCGCAATAATCCAAAGAACACAATTCCATGCCATATTCGAAAGTTCCGATGCGATTAGCAGTGCGTCATATAAACTCCGATGTGATTAAAACCTTTGTATAAATATCCCATGGGTCCGCCTTCCGTACTCAAAACCTTATAAATAATCCATCCCGATTACCTTTTTCCTTTGTAAAAATTATAAAACCCGCTTTTCCAAGGTTTTGGTCTAAAAACCAAAGTCGCGTGTTAAATATGCAAATGGGTTGATTAAAAAGACCGCATTGGAAAATCCGATGCAATTGAGTCTTTTATATATATAAAGCCCCGCCCCTCCAATCGCATCGGAAATATTTGAAAGGCTCCTCCGATTATGTTCGGTTGACACTTCCGATTGCGATGTTCTGATTGCTCCATCGCATCGGAGTTTTTCGATCGCATTGCAATGTTTAAAATTGCATCGCCTTATTCCTGACCTCTGATTGCAACTCCCATGATTCATTCCCCACCGTTGATCTCGTTCTTAGATCAACGACCACAGCTTGATCGCTTCAGCCCTTCCGATTGCGCAATCACATCAGAGTTTTTCCATCGCACCCCTTTTTTTCTCCTTCCGCCGATTGACCTCTCTCCCGATTTGTTCCTGCACTCCATCGCATCGCATGTTTCGATCGATGCATTTGCACACTACCCCCGATTGAGATCCCCCGATTGCAAACTTCTGATTGAATCCGGACCGTCCACGTGTCCAATTCGGACGGTCCAAAATCACCCTTACTTATTCTTTTTTCGCGCCCTTCTTTTACCTCTTTTTTGAGTAAATCTCCACCGTTGGATGTTTTCATCCAACAACCACGCTCCTCTCCCGCCTTCTGAAGCAGATTGACCCATTTCGCAGGATTCTTTAATTATTTCTGTGTCTTTTCAGGTGTTTTTAATGGTTTTTCATTATACAATGAAGAAAGACCGAAGGCCGGGGAACACATTTCCCGTGCCTGATTTACATTAAAAGAGCTCGTCTACCAAGCTCTATTCACTGTTTGTCAAAGCTCTATGAGCATTGATACCTTTAAAGGCCCAGCGTGGCTCTACACATTGACAAGACACTGTGGTTCAAAATCACATTTAAAAAAGAGTATCAGTATTGAAGAACAGAACGCAGCAGAGATGAAGATTGAAGATAGATTTAGGGAATTACGGCTTAAAAATAATTATCAAAAGCTTAATTTCCTGAGTTAAACACAGTCGGGAGAAATTATAAGTGTTTGACAGGAAGAAAGGACCTCCACCACTGCATTTGAGGCGAATTGATTCCTCAGCTACTACAAGAGCCACCTGTTGCCTCAAACCATTCAAAACGGAGGCTGAGTTATTGATTAAACAAATATCCACCTCCAACACTGCCAAGAAGTTAATTCTGCCAAAGGAGTTTAATAGAAAATATCCGCAGAGTTACTCCAGACAAAGCACAGAGCCTTAAAAGTCAACATTTCTTTCCCAGCGAGCTTGAAAAGTTAATATAACCAATTAATACGGGAGGAATATCAGAATGTTCTCCATCGAGCTCCTCAAAGGCCGAGAGACAGTAAGCTGTATTAATTGAACTTAGAAGATATTTTGTCTCATTCCACCTCCTCTTTTCTTCTATAAATACTTCTGTAGAAAATAAGAAGTTGTTGGTTGTTGTTTTATCACAAGCTGTAATATTGAAACTCTCTGAAATCAATACATAGTCCTTTGAAGTTGAAGAACAAATTGAAGTCTTGGAGGTCTTGATGATGTTTTAAACATGCTTTTCTGAGGAAAATATCATTTGGATCAAGAGCTTGGTACATTGGTGAAGTATTCTGGGTATTTGTATGTTTTCCACTATTTTCATTCTGTTCATAATTTCTTACTACGATGGGATAAAGTAAATGAAAGCAGCTCTGAAATTTTGTCAGATTCTGCTGTCATCACTTTATTTTATTATTACTCTATTTGTAGAAGTATTTGAGGCTTTAATATTCTACTCTTCCAGTACTCTTCTTGTTTATTTCATGTGTTTGACAGTTGGACAAGCGCAGTTTATGGTTCTCTGCTTGCCTGCCTGCATAAAAACTATTATTGAAGTCTTCCTTTGAATTTATTTGCTTATAGTGAATCGAGAGAGAATTGTTTGATCTTTGCCCTTTACCTCCTTAAATAGGTGGCTTAAAGATTGTTATAATTATGATCATGATATTTTTAGAGTGTTCCCTGTTCCACCATTGTGATTATCGATCAAAAATATTTTATATTTCTAAGTCCTTTAAACTAAAATCTTTGAGGAAATAGGGTGTTCCCCGAATCTTAGATTTCATTTTAAAAGTTGTTTTGAAATCATTATTTGCTTGAAGGTGTGATTTGTAGAATTCATGGTTAGCCCTGTCTATCAAAGAAACTCTTTATTTTTTCAAATTATGTTTTCGAATTCCCTTTGTTGAGAATTAAACCTCTCTTCCTAAACCATTAATGTTCATCTCATTCCAAAAAACAAAAGGATCCTATGGCCAAGTTAGATTTGCCCTCTGATATCCCATATCCTTTGATGAGTGTGTTATGACCTTTTCTTGACTCCATTTCCCAATGAAACAGATATTTTACTGTCCTATATATGTTTCCTAGGCCTTTCATGTTTTGTTGTATCATTCCAACCAAACAAACAAACAATAAACACATGTACTTAATAACTAGTCTAAAACCAATATTATAAGCACACAAGATAAAATTTTGCAAACAAACATTTGAGAGATCCCTTTCTAAGAACAGGAGGACTAGATCCTGTAACTCTAAAGATTGGTTCTGATGTTGCCTTGTCTTTTGATTTTCCAAACTATCAAAACACGAGACACCAACACGAAGGATGTGAACTTGTTCGGTTTTTATGTTTTATTTTAGGCTAGTTGTTAAGTATATTTTGTTTTGTTTTGGTTTTGAGGTAAAGCTGATCAATTAGGACAAATAGAAATAGAGTTCATCAAATCAACAGGGCTATGGGGTTAGATAAGGTCAAGGATGTCTAAATGATGGACAAGGTGTACTGCAGGGCCGATTTAGCAAAGTCAATGGATCCTTTGGGTGAGGCGTGAGGCAAAATGAACATTAAGTTTGTGAAAAACTAAGAAGTCTTAACCATATATATATATTGAAGGAAAATACTCGTGAGATATGGAAAACAATTAATCTCTATGAACAATACTCAAACTGATGAACATGAAAGATAAACATTCAGGTGAGACATAGAAGCATAAGAACTGCTAACTTTAGAAATTCACCTTCAGTTGTTGGGAAAACATATAAGATAAACAAATAACTGAATATATGAAGAGGGAACTCCTAAACAACATATATCAAATTATCAGGAACTTTGAAACAAGTTGGTAATCATGGAAAAAGGGCAATATAGAATGAGACCTCTTTGACTTAACCTATCCAATCAGTATTTCATAGAAAGATTTCAGAAATAGAGTTTTGAGAACTTCAAATAAGAAGGGAATACCTTGAATCATATTTGATAGCTAACATACTAACCATTAATGAAATAAATAACAAATTCTTGGTTGACCTAAGGAGCAGTTAAGAATTTCTTATAATCACCAAGAAGAAGAAAACATCAAAGATGTAATAAACAAGAGGTTTGAGGTGCTTCCATGAGCATATCTCAACCTATACTTTTCTAATCTACAACAAATAAGAAGCATGACAAATTAACGAAAACAAGAAGACATAAAAAAATAGGGAAACATCACCATTCACCAAGCTATGGAATCCTGCACACAATGCTCCTCCACCATCAAGCCAAGCAAGACATTCATCCACTTCATAAAACCAATATTTTCTCCAAGCTCATAAAACTATGTATTGCTCTTAACATGTCAAGTTCTCCCTATTTTGAAAGTGAATCCTCATGGTTTGTATAAGCCAAGAGGAGAAAGAGCTCACTAGAGAAACTAGAAGGCCATTGGCTAAAGCAAAATATCTAAAACTGCCCTTGAGGCCTTACAAGGTCCAAGGCACAAAATATATCTTCAAAATATCCTTTTCGGACCAAAATAGAAAAAATATTGACTTTTAGGCTCTGAAATACATGATAGAACTTTCCTAATGCACATTTCCTTGTCCTCACACAGGAATGCAGAAAAATGTCTCTTTTTTAGCAGAATTTCCAAGCGCGTAGCACCAAAATAGGTCTTTTTACAGTGAGGTTTTGGAGGCCTTCCTGATGTCAAAAAAGGCCCAGTGATGGCCCTTTGGAAAGATATGGATGTATAATTTCTAAATATAATTGATTTATTTCAATATGATCTCTAGAAACTTCTCAAAAAGTGGAAAAGGTACAGAAACCTAGGGGCGGAGCACCTACTGAAAAACAATGGCAGAAAGGTGAAAAATGGTTGTTTTTGGACCTTTCTAGGGACCAGAAAAGCTCCAAATGAGCTGAAAAGTTATGAGCATACTCTTTTAGTGCCAAGGAATCCAAAAATATAAGCTTTCACTACTGAAAATTCTCTAAGAAAAAGTGCAATGTCTAGGGTGTTGCGCTCCTAGGCTTGAAAATTCACAAAAAAAAAAGGTGTCCAATTTTGCCCAAATTTGGTGAGTGGATCCCTCAGGGGTCTTGAGAAACCTGTAGTGAAGCCTGAGCCAAAATTCAAAGCCTAGCTTGGTCTTTTCCACCTTTTGGTGCCGGGCGCCTCCTTTGGGCAGTATTGAGCTTTTTTCTAGCAAACTGATTTAGCTTTTTGTAATGCTGAGTAATCTTTCTTTGTAAGCCTAAATCCTTGTTTGCTTCCTCCAATTTGGCCTCTAGATGTAGGTTTTCCCTTTCAAGACATGATTCTTTTTCATTTTCAATTTCCAAGGCTAGGAGCTCAGTGAAAGGGAATTGCTGCACTCGGGCTGATTCTTCCTCTCTCTGTTTTTCTAATGCTCTGTTAAGACCCATAGTCTTAGGCCTCTTCCTAACTGGCCCTTCTTCTTCATCATATTCTTCATAGTAACCCATGTACTCTTCTAGCTTCACTTGTGATTTTTGCGCCTCTCTTTTTTACTTGAGTTTCCAAGCTTCATAAATGGCAAGTTGGCCACTCATTTGTGCGTTTTGTGTTTTTAGGAAAAGAATGATATGTTTTGATCTTTCCAAATCATTCACCAAATCTCTAACTTGTGCATCCTATTCTTGTAAGAGGGAATTAAGAATCCTTGTTTCATTGTCCTCGTCACTGTCAATATGGATGAGTTCAAATTCCCTCTCTTTTTCATGGCTGCTTTCTTGTTCTTCCATTGCCTTCTTGCCTTTGTCCTTCATGGGATTCTTACCCTTGTCTTTCTTTGGAAATCCACCCTTTCCTTTCTTTGGCAGTTTACCTCTGCTCCTTAATGCTCTAGTGACATTGCTTTTCACTACTTGAGTGACTTTTCCTTTCACTGTTTGGGTGATTTTTTCCTTCACTGGTCTTGAGGAGGAGCGCATGGCCCCTTGCCTTTTGGAGGCAGCAAACACATGCCTCCTACCTTTCTGATAAGGGATGATGGGAGGTGTTAAAGACTCGGCTTATTCAATCTGGTCACTTACAGCCCTAGGACTGTCTTTTTCTTTAAGAATGTTTTCCGTGGGTGTCTCTTCGTCACTTTTTTGTTGGCAGTCCCTTTGAGTATCAATTTCAACATTTGTAATGATCTTACCACCAGGAGGATCTTTAAAAATGTCATGCTCTGTTTCTGTGTGGTGGGAGGTGCCCAAGTCTGATACTTTTTCATCTTCAAGACTGTCCATGAATTTACGCTTTTTTCTACTATCTTGACTATTCCCATCATTAGGACTTTTGCCATCATTTCCTTGTGTATTTAAGATCACTCTGAAAACTGGCTCTGGGCTATCCTCATCAATTTCCTTTTTGTTGTGTTTTTCTTCCTCTTGCTTCTTGTCTTTATCTGTGGTGTTTTTTCTGCTATTTTACCCTTGGCTGTAAGTATCTTTCTCTTTACTAGGAGTCTCAGCAACTTTTCCTCCTTCCTCACCATGAGTATCATTGCTTGAAACTTTGTTCTCTCTGTTATTTGTATTTTTAGAGATGCTGCTGTTTTGAGTGTCTTCTTTTTGGCTATCTATCTCTTTGCTGCTGTCTTTACTGCCTTCCCCTTTGTTGTATTCATTTTCTCTGCTGTTTGTAACATGATCAACACTATTTTCCTTAAGGCCCTCATCATTTTTTCCCTCATTGTTTGTATCTGCTTCCTCACTCTTATCTTCCTCACATTTTTCCTCACTTTGATCATTTATGCTTTCTTCCTGATTAGTGTTTTTAGAGCTGCTACTATTTTGATTTCCCTCCTCTTGACTGATTTCATCTTCTTCATTTTTTTCCTCATCTTCATTAATTTCCTCTTATTCATTAATTTCCTCTTTATCTTTAGATTGTCCCTTATTTTCATCAGTTTCTTTTTCACTGTCTTCATCAGTTTCCTCTTTGTTGTCTTCATCAGTTTCAATAGTGCTTTCTTCAGGATTAGAATTACTTTCTTTAAGGTCACTACTACTTTCGTTAGGATCAATTCTATTTGGAAAAGGTGTTTGAATAATGTTTGCTTTGGAGAGTGATTCATGGGAGGAAAGTGAAACATAGTCAGTGGAGGGCGATGAAGGAGTGTGAGGAAGATTTTGAGAAGAGGATGGCACATTTTTCAATGGGATGGAGGGTTAAGAGTTAAAGTCATCATGGGTGATAAAGGCTTCCCAAGGAATGCCTTGTTGCTCCAGTTGGTTAGTTATAATGATTTTGACAAGAGAGTGATGAAATATGCTTGCCATTTGCTGAGTTGGAGGCTTCCTTTTCATGCTGGTAGACGTTTATTCAATGCTTTTGCATAGGAAATAAGGCAAGTTCAATAGCTTGGTCTTGGTGAAGTGCATGAGGAGTATAATATGATAGGATTAGATTCGAGAGAAAAAACCCTCACAGTAAAAGTATTTAATGACAATCTTCATAAGGAGGTCATACCTGTCCAGTAGATGGGAAAAAGGGAAAATGGCTTTACATGCATCTTGACAACTAGGCTTTAGAAAAGGATGATAATGGATCAAGTCAAGATGTGTTTGTTTAAACCATCTCTCTCCTATGCAAGGGATCCTAGTGGCTTTAGAGATAGCTTTAGGGGTCAACTCAAAATTTAACCCTTTCAGATGAACCTAATCCTTATGAAGCATTAAGGCAAATAACTCAGTCAATTTGGGATGGCTTTTGATTTCTTGTACCTTGTTGCAGAACTCAAAACATCCTAATTCTTGGAAATAAGACAAGACAGAAGGTGAGGCAATAAGTTCTTTGGTGTCTTAGGACCTTGAAACAAAGCAGGATGCTTAACAGAGAATAGGCCACACTGTCATTCAGATTTTTTATCTCAAACTACCTTAGACTTCAATCCTAACCTTAATTGGCACTTTCACAACTTAAAAACTGATTGAGGAGATATAAATTGATGGAAAATACCCTGAGAAACTCTTCCTCATGATGAGAAACAAATTCTGGGTGAAAAAGGAAATTTCGGTATTTTCTGTGAAAACTGGGCGGTGATGCGATTTTCTCTCAGGCGCACAGCGCCATGGCCCGGGTCACCTCTGCATACAGTGTGTGCGACAGAAAAAATATTGAGCGCGTAACACCCTCGGCTCGGGCGGCCTCTTCACGCAGAGTTGTGATGATCGCAACGCTGGGCGCACAACGTCTTCAGGCTTGGGCAGCCTCTGCACGAGGGGATACGATGACTGCAACGCTGGGCATGCAGTGTCCACAAGCCCTGGCGACCCCTGCATGAGGAGATGGCCGGTGGCCTGGGCGTTGTCGGGTGGCAGGCTCTGCACACCGAGTGACAAGCAAAATTTGCAACACCACTGTATAAGCACGCAACATCTGGTGCAAAAATGCACTGAGCGCATCTACAGGCGCGAAGTGCTAATCTATAGGCGCACAGCATCTCCAGTTTTCTGCCCGAGAATGTTCTTCGAAAAATCAAAAACCCTCCTCCTCTTTGCTAAAGATGAAATGAATGGAAAAAAGACGTTTGGGGTATTTATATCGCTATTTTAAATTGATTTAAGAGGCAAAATCTCCTCCCCTTTAGTTTAAAAAAACATAATCCTTATTTTCTCCTTTTGACTATTTTTCAATATGATAGCCTTTTGGGAGCCAGTCTTTGTCATTTTAGGGTGAATTAAAAACCACAATGCCTCCATGCTTAGAAAAAAACCTGTGACCATCCTTTGTGTCAAAGTTTAACCAATCAAACATTGATGGTTACTTCTTTAACGCAATAGGCACCTAGAGCCTTAAAAAATCAAATTTCTTCACCTTTTGAACTTCAAAAACACTTATTTGATTTGAATGGAGTTTTGTACTCTTTCACTTATCTTTAGGAGATAACTGAAAAAAATTTTACACCCTCTGTTGTTGATGAAGGAGGTGTGGTATTTTTACCTTATCATGCCTATTTGCAATTTATCCGTATTTTTGAAACTGTCTCCAAAAAACCTCTCCACTGTGGGTCAATAATCAGGTATTTGTATTTTCAAACAAATCATACCATGTTGTTTTTCTTCTTCAGTGTGACTGTACTCTTCATAGTGGTCTTAGTCTATCTTTAATTTGATGGTGCATCTAATAGCCTTTGTCTTGTTTGCAGGGGCACAGGAAAAGGCAGTTGTCCCTTTCCCTAGTCATGCTTTGAGGACCAAAAATTGTCTTAAAGATATCTTTGCCAAAATGTGCCATGCTTTTCATATATCACAGAATTTTCTGAGATTTTTCACAGAGGCTTGAATGAGAAGTAATTTACCTCTTATAATGACATCAAGAATTTTTTAGTAGCCTCCAGTTTGTTGTGCCTTTTAACCACTGTAGATGATCTTCTGAGATCTTTTTAGGTATCCATGATTTGTAAAGAAATTCTTGATTTTCCTGTGTTGTTCAGCTCACTGTACCTTTATCCAAAATTCCAACTGATCTGACTGAAACTTCTCTTTGGTGCCTCTCTTTGGCTCTGTTCTGCTTTAGACCAAATATCAAGACATCCCTGTAGAGATGTATTTGATAGGGTGACTTATTCTTGGCAGATTTTATTGTTGGACCAGGAGGGTCACCTTGTTGATTTTTGGAGCACCTTCTTTAGAAATATGACAACCTCAGCTCTGGTTTTCTTGATTTTATCTTTGATTTTATGTGAAACAGAAATTCATGAAAAATTATGGTGCGTGACTTAGGGAATCCTAATTTATTTGCTTGAAAGGTTTTTAGAAAAGGACTTCTGACTGATGGTTTAAAAAAACAGAGTTTTTAGCAAGACACAGGGTTTTTAGACATTCTACCTATACACCATCACCTATAAACCTAGATGATTTTTTCATTAATTTGAAGGGTTTTCTAGACATACTTTTGTCATCAACAGTGATTTGGGTAGTAGGAGAGTAAGAGGGGAAACTTGGCTTATCTTGGCCAGAAAATTTTGTGAAATAGTAGGGTTTAGGCATCAGAGGTAGGATGTTATAGACAGGAGTAAAAATAATGGATAGAGAAAGGATTATTAGTCTAGGATGTGGTCTTGACAGAATGACCTATCTAATCATAGTAGACAAGAGAGGCGAAAAGTGAAAAAATTTCTATGAGGGGATTTCTAGAGGACAAAATGTTTGTTTGAATTTGGTTTCTAGAAAACCTGGATAAAGCATATAGTCATCTAAACAGCTGAAAAATACTGATGACTAATAGTGGCTCCATTTGGGGAGGGAAACTCTTTTTCGGGAGGTGTCCAGAATTGCAGATCTTTGGCTTGTGAAGACCAGTGCCTCATCCATTGGCACAATTTTCTCTCTCATTACCACTTTCCTGAGATGGCGCTTTGAAAAACTGAAGGTATGATTAGCTCAATCTTCACCTTTACCTACCCAATCTATTTTTCCTAACATTTTTTCTTCCTTGGGTGCATTTGAATAGGAAAACCCCTTGACATCATTATTTTTGAAAGAGAACACAAACTATCTACTTCTACACTTATATCTTCCTGGAGTTCAGATTAAGCTGGTGAACTCCTTTGATTCTCTACCTATTCTATTCAATTTTCAAGGTTAAGCTATTTGATAGGATTTCATTCACTATACTAAAAACATGAAATTGAAAACATGACCAAATCCGGATTAGACAGTCTGATTTGTCATGTGTTTGTGGCATAACAACAAGCTGCACACAAATGTTATTTTTGTACAAAATGAGATTCAGAAAAAACAGGGCTAGGATGTATAGTTTGCTTTTCATCCCTATTTTCCTCTTTGGTTCTGTTTTGAGCATGTGGAACCAGTATCTTTCTTTCCTAATCTAATTTCTTTGACAAGTCAATCTTTCATAATTTGACTATCATTCTTTTTACTAACTTATCAGCAATCAATTTAAAACATGCTCAGCTATGATTAGGCTAGATAACTGAACAAGACATGTTTTTGGAACTAGTAGTGGCACTTAGACTTGCACACTTTCAGTATGACTATTTTTTGGGTATGGGGTTGTACCATTTCTTTTAGAATTTGCCCTCTTTTTCTGTTTTTCCTGTTGTTTTTGTATTTTCTGTTTTCTAAATTTTTCTTCAAATAGTGATATGTACAATGAGTGAAAATTCAAAATTAGAAATCTTGACAAAAGTAATGTTTCAGTGTCTTTCCATTGACGGGACCTCCAAATGTTTCAGTTCCAGCATTTTCTTGTAGTAAGAAGACATTGTTTCCTCTAATTGAACTGATAAGGAATGGCCCTTTCCATAAGTTTTCAAACTTACCATGCTTCCCTTTATCTTCTCTCCTGGAGTCCCATTTCACCACTTTAACCCCAACCTGAAAATCATTTTCTTTGGTTCTTCTGTCAAAAATCTTCTTCATATTTTCTTGTACTAACTGTGTCCTTTTGTAGACTTCTTCTCTTGTTTGTTGTAAATGGATAGTCTGATTTATCCTCCTTTGCATATCAATTTCTTCTATTTGAACTTATTGCAATAGTTTCATTACCGAAACTCCCAAGGATGTCGGGAAAATGGCATCCATGCCATACACTAGTTGATAGGGAGACATACCAATTGATTTCTTTGTGGTTACTCTATCAACCCATAATGCATGCACTAGTTTTCCATGCCATGCTTTTTTATTTTATTCCAGAAGTTTCTTAATGATATTGAGTAGGCTTTTATTATAAGACTCGGCTAACCCATTACCTTGGGCGTAATAAGTTGTGGAATGTCCTAATGTAATATGATATTTAAAACATAATTCAAGGATTCTTTTGGAGGAAAATGCAGCAGCATTATCAATGATAATTTTCCTAGGACAACCGAATCTAGACAAAATGTTGGTTTCCATAAATTTGATAATGACTGAATCAGTGGCATTCCTAGAGAGGATGGATTCTATCCATTTGGTAAAGTAATCGGTATCCGTGAGGATCCATTTGTGTTGATCTGACAAAGAAGGGTGTATTTCACCAATAAAGTCTAAACACCATTGCTGAAAAGGAGCTTCGACAATGATCGGATGCAAGGGCAAAGGTAAAATTTTTCTCTTGCCATCAAAAATTTGGCATTTATGGCAAATCATGACTATTTTGTGGGTGTCGGGGAACAAGGTAGGCCAATAGTAATCGGTTATAAGGATTTTGTTGGCAGTTGTTTTCCAGTAAAGATGGCCTCCACATTCTCCTTCGTGCATTTCACGCATAATATTTCTTGCATCATCTTCAAAAAAACATTTAAGCAACATACCAATAAGAATTTTCCAATACAAAACTCCATCTAAGATGAAAAAAATTAAAGATTTTTGTTTGAGGAATCTTACTTTTGTCTTTGATAAGGTAGGAGGGGCATTAAGATGGAATAATACTTAAATAATATCAGCATACCAAGGTGAATTCAAAAACCCTTCTTCAATATAAGGAGTTGTGCATTCTTCCCGTTCTTCTAAAGTGGCAACAAAATTTATATCTAATTCTTGGAGATTTGTTTCAGCCATCAGTTTTGTGAGTCCTTGTCCCTCAAATAGTTTAGTGGGTTTGATCTCTAAGTCATATTCTAAGATAATAGCAATCCACTTTCCTCTTTTACCATCGGGATCATGATTTAAAATATCTTTGACAATGGTGTGTGGAACAAAAGCAATGATATGAGAATGTAAGATATAAACTCTGAAGTCTTTCAGTGCTTTTACCAATGTGAGTGCATGTTTTTCCATGACATTATATTTTAAGTGAGCATCCCTTAGAGATTTGCTAAAAAAGGATATGGTTTGTTCTTGTCCCGTTGTGTTCTTTTGTAACAACACTGCATCTACCATTTTCTTGGATGCAAATGAGAAGATGTAAAAGTCTTTGGTGAAATCAAGACTTATTAGAACTGGCGTTTGGGTGAGTGCCCTTTTAACCAATTCGAAAGATTGTTTGGCCTCTAAGGTACACTTAACTCCTACCTCCTTTTTTAGCATGTTCGTGATATTTCTTAAAAGTTCGGCAAGATTGGGGATGAATCTCCTTAGGAAATTAATTTTTCCATTAAAATATTGTAGCTCCTTAATGTTTCTGAGGTGGCTGATTTGCAATATGCCTTCAATCCTTTTGGGTTCTATTTTTATTCCATATTCAGAAATGATGTGGCCTAGGAGCTTTCCTTCTTCGAGACCAAAAAATGTTTTTGTGGGATTTAGAGATAGGCCATATTTCATACATTTTTCAAAAACCTTTCTTAGGTGAATCAGATGTTCCTCATCTGATTTGGAATATACTGTGATGTCAACAAGGTATATGACTATAAATTAGCCTATGTCTTCTGAGAAAGCTATGTCCATGGATCTTTGAAACGTTGCCCCGATGTTCATTAACCCAAAAGGCATTTCAACATACATGAATGTGCCCCAAGGTTTGGTGAAAGCGGTTTTGTGTTGATCACTAGGGAAAACCAGCACTTGGTTGTATCCGGAAAAAATGTCAAGCAACGAGATTCTTTTAGAGCCAACAAATTTTTGACATATGTGGTCCATTTTTGGTAAAGGATATTTATCTTTTAAGGAGGAGCTATTCAGATTTCTAAAGTCGATGCAACGTCTAATCTCTCCGGTCTTCTTTCTGACTGAAACAAGGTTTGAAACCCACTCAGAGTATCTAAGGGAAATTATTATCCCAACATCATACATTTTTTTTTATTTCCTTTTCAACTAAAGGTAATAAGATGAGATTTATCCTCCTCAAATTTTGTTTGAAAGGCTTCTGGTTCTCTTTGAGAAGAACCTTATGTTTAATAATGTTCGTGTCGTATGATTTAAAATCTTGGTATCCCCATGCGAACACATCTTTAAAATCTTTAAACAACTCAACATATTTATGTTTTATGTGAGGAGGGAGGGTTTTCGAAAGTTTGATCATTTTTTGTTCTTCTATGCTCCCTATTTTATACTCTTCTATATCAGCCTCAATGGATTCCATTTTTGGTTTTTTGGCCACGTCATTAAAATCGAACAATTCTTCTAAAGGTGCAAGGCCTCTAGGTATTGTGTCATTTTCACAGTGTAAGACTTCAAGTTCTCTTTGGTCTAGGTCCTCATATATTTCATCTTCATAAGGATGTGTGATCAGATTTATATTTGCTAGAGAAGGCAACTCGGACTCATGATCTTTATCTTTATCATGATTGTCTTCCTGATGTTCTAAGCTCGGTTTAGTCATTTCAAACTCATTTCTAGATTGTAGAAAATCATCAATTTGTTTGTCACCTTCAAATATCTGGCAATGGTTAATGTTGTTAGGTACTGTAGGACGGTGTTTGACTTTGATACAATTTTTTTCATTTGCAAATGGTATTTGGCAATTTCTTGCAGCAAAGGCAAGCTCATTGGCGAGGCCATTTTGGGCTCTAGGAATGTAAGTGAGCTCATATTTCTCGAAGGTTTTGAGGTTGTCTAGGGCTTCATTTATGTATTCCCTCAATCTTGGGTTCTTGGCTGAATATTCACCTTTGATCTGTTTAATCACAAGTTCTGAATCTCCTTGGGCTAATATTTTCTTAGCACCTAAGTCTTTAAGTAAGTGCAAACCAAGGAGGAGGGCCTCATATTCTGCAATGTTATTGGTACATTGGAACTCTAATCTGTAAGAATGACCCTCATTTGTATTATGTATCTAGATACCAGCCCCTGAACCAGTTTTGCCACACGAACCATGAAAGCTTATGCTCCAAAGAATTTCTACTTCATGTTTGTCATTAAGTTGTTTTTCAGGTATGTTAGAGAATTGGTCGTCATTTTCTTTATTTGAGGATGAGGGGAGGTGTTCTGACAGACTGAGATCTTCTTTATTTCCTTTTATCTACTCATTAATATCACTTTTGTTGTATAAAATAAAAGAATCCAAATTTGAATGGATGGAATTAGCCGGAGTATTGTTTGGCCTATCTAGGTTGCTTACCATATATTTCATGTGAGTCTCTCGGTACAACTTCCTAGTTTTGTTAAAAACTGGGATAGCGGCATATGACATATCCATTTGGAGGCTACCTCGCAATTTGGCTACCCATGACCTAGATAATAACATGCCATATTTCGAGGGAATATCAACTACTACTACATCCATGACTAGACTTTTAGCAGGAATTTGTGCTAGAGTGATACAAATGTTTTTTTATCAGGCCCAAACACTTGGCCCTACTTGAATCGAATGAGTACAAGTCTTTGTAAGGTTTGGTTACCTCTAGGCCGAAGCTTTCCATGACTAATTTAGGCATGAGGTTATGGGAAGCACCAGAATCTAGCATGGCGTTGTGTAATATTTTGTCATGTATGTTCAAGCTAACGTAGAAAGGAGAGACAATCACTTCTTGATATTTTCCCTCTACTTCGGGACCAAATAACAACTTGGGTCTATCGTTTGTCAAATTTAAAGTGTCTATATCATTTCCTATGTTTAGGACTTTCAAAATTTGAGATCTGTACACATCTATAGTTACCAATTTGGTGAGGGGCATGGTTATCTTGATCTTAGCAATCTCTCCTTCAAAACTGAAAGGTATTTGGGTTTTAGGCACATTTGCCTCAGTTTTATCAGCCATAATTTTTTCTATATTTTTGATTTGCTGATTTTGGTTAGGGGCTTTGTTCAACAAATTTTTCTCAAGGGACCTAGTAGAGGTACTAGGACATCTTGGGTCAATGTTTGTTTGGCTAGTTTGGTCTTTGTTCTGATCAGTTTTCTTAGCCATGACATTGTTACTGTCTGTTGTTCTTTTAAGAATGGTTTCAGGAGATTTCTTAACAGCAGTGTCTGAGTTGTTTTTCCTAGAGTTGTCTTTGTTTTCTTACTCCTAAGATCATATTTCCTATAGACTTCCATTATGGCATTTTGTAATCCTATTTCGGGATCTTCGGGATTCTCATAATTTGTTTCATCTTGGTTTGAGGAGAAAAAACCTTGTTCTTCTTCTGTGAGAAAAACCTCACCCTCGTTATTAGAGCCTATCAAGTTTAGATGATTTTCATCCAGTTGTTCAATATCTCTTTCCCCTTCATCAACATAGTTATCTTGGAAGGGTGGTCTGATCTGTTGATCATTTTCTCTTGTTTTGATTTGAGGCGGCTCTCTTCTAAAGTTCTAATTCCAGTTTATGTTTTGGGGGTTTGGTTGGTTGTCCCTAGGAGGTGCTCTTTCACTTAGATTTATTCTTTTCAAAATTCTCTCCATGGTCCTAACCAGGTTATGTATTTTGGAATCTGAAGAGGAAGTGGAAGGCATGGTCTCATCTCAGTAAGTGAATTTCTTTTCCGATCTCATCCTAGCCCTCTTTTCAGTGAGGTTGGATTTAGCACTAATAGATCCCCTTTGCATTTCTTCTAAAGTTGTGGGGTCTCTTTCTCTTAACTGATATGTCATGTCTGGATCGAAACCTTCCGAAAATTTTACTAGTGCTAGGCCAGGTGGAGGTTTCATGTGAGGTGGGAGGGCGTTATAGACACTATTGAACCTAGTGCAATAGTCTTGAACACTTTCCCCTGTGTTTATTTTAAGATTTTTATATTCAGAAAGAATTTGAAGGGGATTTTTCTTGATTTCCAATATGTTTACGAAAGTCTGATAAAGTGACGGGAGATCATGTATACTATTAGGAGTCAAGTTTTTAAACCATTTTTTGGCTTCTCCTCCTAGGCTTTGGGAAAACATCCTCATATTCATGGTTTCCTCATCTAGTTCCATGTAATCGAAGGCATCATTCGTTCTATCTACATGTTGTTGGGCAGTGGTGGATTTAGCCCCGGTGAAGTGCGGGATTCTGGATTGGTAATCATTTGGCAAAGGTACCAAGGGCTGTGGTAACATTAAGCGTTCATACCATGCTTCCATGATGGGTGTTGATGGTGGATTTACATTGGGATTATTTGCAGTATGGGATGAGGTGATTTTCATAGTGGTGGTGTGAATGGGTGTGGTGGAAGTACTTGGACTGGTAAACTGATTTTGAGCAGACTTAGGGTGAAAAGGACCGAAGTGGTGAGAAGCTGGAAATCGGGTGGAGTAGTGGGAGAAGCTTCTCTGCTATAACTCTGTTGTAAGTCTACGGGCTCAAGATCGGTATGGTCAATGCTAGTTTGTGACTTGGTTCTAAAAAGGTTTTTTGTATGGCACTAGTCAAAATGGGAATCTTGCAAGGATGTAAGATGTTCAGGTACAGAGCTTGCTTTATGAATAGTCCTATTGGATGCTAAGTGTCCAATTTCAGAAGTTTTCCACAAAATATTTTTTGGGTCATCAACTATGATAGGAGGATTTGGGTCCGGATGAGATTTGGTATTAATTCTTCGTGAAGCCAGATTTCAAATTCAAAATTTAGAGAGGATGACAGTTGTGATTGCTTTCGGAAGGTTGTCCTCTCTAGGGGTTTATGGATGCTAGTAACAGTTAAAAAAATTAATAGAGGCTAGCGGAGTCGCCAAGTGGATGTTTTTAGTGACTTTGAAGTCTATGGTCCACCACCAATACAGACAAAGGAAATTTTTTTGAGAATTTTTTTTTTTTTAGAAATTTTTATGTAAACCAAAAACTTGTAAGAGTGTTCTAAAGCTAGATCATCATTTTGCTAGGATGGTGAGAAAGATAGAGTTCTGTTCTTAGGATATTTAGTTTAGTTTTTATGTTTTGACGAAGTTTTCTGAAGCTCTAGGTAATACTTAGTTTGCCACTGATTTTAGAGACTGCATCATGATTTTTGGATTGGAAGGGTAAATTAACAGGATAGCACGCTTATGGAAGTTTTTAGTATTTGAACGGAGTAGTAGGCCTACTGGAGGCTAGTGGAGTCGCTAGGTGAATGTTTTTATCTTATAGAGACAAGTTTTTATGGTCCACCATCCATGACTGATAGAAACCAATCTAGGGATGTTTTTTCGAGATTTTTTACAGATTCTTTATATTTAGCCTAGTTTGTAAGAATGTCCTATACCTGACTCATCACTTCGCTAATTTGGTGAAATAAATAGAGTCTACTCTAATGGCTTTATAGGCTGCTTGTCTGATTTTAATTTTGAAGGAAAAATGAGTCTACAAGAGTTTGCTAGGCTGTTATGTAATTAGCGGGTCCCACCGTGATCGCCATTATGTTAGTGTCATGTAATTTGGCAGGTTGGTAAACCAAATGACAGGGTAACATCAGAATAGTCTTTGAAGTCCTCAGACCTAGCCTTCTTGGACTCAAAGAGGGTTCTCTCTATGATGCGAAGGATGTGAACTTGTTCGCTTTGTATGTCTGATTTTAGGCTAGCTATTAAGTATATTTTGGTTTGTTTTGGTTTTGAGGTAAAAATGATCAAGTAGGAAAAATAGAAATATATTTCATTAAATCAACAGGGCTATGGGTTCAGATAAAGTCAAGGATATCTAAATGATGGACAACGTGTACTGCAGGGCTGATTTAGCAAGGTCAATGCATCCTTTGGGTGAGGTGTGAGGTGAAATGAACATTAAGTTTATGAAAAACGAAGAAGTCTTAAACATATATATAGTTTGAAAGAAAATAATCATGAGGTAGGGCAAACCATTAATCTCTATGAAGAATACTCAAACTGATAAACATGAAAGATAAACATTCAGGTGAGACATAGAAGCATAATAACTCCTAACTTTAGCAATTCACCTTCAGCTGTTGGGAAAACGTATAAGATAAACAAATAACTTAATATATGAAGAGGGAACTCATAAACAACATATATAAAATTATTGGGAACTCTAAAAAGAGTTGGTAAGTATGGATAAAGGGAAATATTGAATGAGACCTCTTTGACTTAACCTATTCAATCAGTATTTCATAGAAAGATTTCAGAAATAGAGTTTTGAGAACTTCAAATAAGCAGGGCATACCTTGAATCAGATTTGATAGCTAACATACTGACCATTAATGAAATCAATAACAAATTCTTGGTGGACCTAAGGAGTATTTAATAATTCCTTATAATGACCAAGAAGAAGAAAACATCAAAGCTGTAATAAACAAGAGGTTTGAGGTGCTGCCATGAGCATATCTCAACCTCTACTTTTCTGATCTACAACAAATAAGAAGCATGAAACATTAATGAAAATAGGAAGACATAAAAAAATCAGGGAAACTTCACCATTCACCAAGCTATGGAATCCTTCACACAATGCTCCTCTACCATCAAGCCAAGCAAGACATTCATCCACTTCATAAAACCAATATTTTCTCGAAGCTCATAAAACTATGTATTACTCTTAACATGTCAAGTTCTCCATCTTTTTACAATGAATCCTCATGGTATATATAAGCCAAGAGGATAAAGAGCTCTCTAGAGTAGCTAGAAGGCCATTGGCCAAATAAAAATATCTAAAACTTCCCTTGAGGCCTTACAAGGTCCAAGGCACAAAATATCTCTTCAAAATATCCTTTTCAAACCAAAATAGCAAAAATATTGACTTTTAGGCTCTGACATACATTATAGAACTTTCCTAACACACATTTTCCTTGTCCTTACACAGGAATGTAGAAAACTGTCTCTTTTTTAGCAGAATTTCCAGGCGCGTAGCACCAAAATAGGCCATTTTGCAATGAGGTTTTGGAGGCCTGCCTGATGTGGAAAAAGGCCCCGTGATGGCCCGTTGGAAATATATGGATGTATAATTTCCAAATATACTTGAATTCATTCAATATGATCTATATAAATTTCTCAATAAGTGGAAAAGGTGCAGAAACCTAGGGGCGCAGCACTTGCTCAAAAACAGTGGCAGAAAGGTGAAAAATGGTGTTTTTGGACCTTTTGAGGCACCAAAATAGCTCCAAATGAGCTAAAAAGTTTTCAGCATACTCCTCTGGTGCCAAGGAATCCAAAAATATAAACTTTCCCTGCTGAAAATGCTCTGATAAAAAGCGCAGCGTTCACGGTGCTACGCTCCTAGGCTTGAAAATTCACAAAAAACAAAAAGGTGTCCAATTTTGCCCAAATTTTGGTGAGTGGATCCCTCAAGGGTCTTTAGAAACATGTAGTGAAGCTTGAGCCAAAATTCCAAGCCTAGCTTGGTATTTTCCACCTTTTTGCACCGAGCGCCTCCTTTGGGCAGTATTGAGCTTTTTTCTAGCAAACTGATTTAGCTTTTTGTAATGCTAATTCATCTTTCTTTGTAAGCCTAAATCCCTGTTCTCTTTCTCCAATTTGGCCTCAAAATGTAGGTTTTCCCTTTCAATCCATGATTCTTTTTCATTTTCAATTTCCAAGGCTAGGATCTCAGTGAGAGGGAATTGTTGCACTCAGGCCGATTCTTCCTCTCTCTGTTTTTCTAATGCTCTCCCAAGACCCATAGTATTAGGCCTCTTCCTAGCTGGCCCTTCTTCTTCATCATCTTCTTCATAGTCACCCATGTACTCTTATAGCTTCACTTGTGATTTCCAAGCCTCTCTTTTGTACTTGAGAGCCCGGGCTTCATAAATGGCAAGTTGGCCACTCATTTGCGCATTTTGTGTTTGTAGGAAATGAATGATATGTTTTGATATTTCCAAATCATTCACCAAATCTCTAACTTTTGCATCTCATTCTTGTAAGATGGAATTAAGAATCCTTGTTTCATTTTCCTCGTCACTGTCAATGTGGATGAGTTCAAATTCTCTCTCTTTTTCATGGCTGCTTTCTTGTTCTTCCATTGCCTTCTTGCCTTTGTCCTTCATGGGCTTCTTACCCTTGTCTTTCTTTGGCAATCCACCTTTTCCTTTCTTTGGCAGTTTACCTCTGCTCCTTAATGCCCTAGTGACCTTGATTTTCACTACTTGAGTGACTTTTCCTTTCACTATTTGCGTGATTTTTTCCTTCACTGGTCTTGAGGAGGAGCGCATGGCCCCTTGCCTTTTGGAGGCAGCAAGCACATGCCTCCTAAATTTCTAATAAGGGATGATGGGAGGTGTTAAAGACTGGGCTTGTTCAATCTAGTCACTTACAACCCTAGGATTGTCTTTTTCTTGAAGAATGTTTTCTGTGGGTGTTCCTTTGTCACTTTGTTGTTGGCAGTCCCTTTGAGTATCAATTTCAACATTTGTAATGATCTTACCACCAGGAAGATATTTAAAAAGGTCATGCTCTGTTTCCGTGTGGTGGGAGGTGCCCAAGTATGATACTTTTTCATCTTCAAGACCGTCCATGTCTTTACCCTTTTTTCTGTTTTCTTGGCTGTTCCCATCATTAGGAATTTTTCCATCATTTCCTTGTGTATTTAAGATCACTCTGAAAAACTGTCTCTGGACTATCCTCATCAATTTCCTTTTTGTTGTGACTGTCTTACTCTTACTTCTTGTCTTTATCTGTGCTGTTGTTTCTACTGTTTTTCCCTTAGCTGTCAGTGTCTTTTTCTTTACTAGGAGTCTCAACACCTTGTCCTCCTTCCTCACCATGAGTATCACTGCTTGAAACTCTGTTCTCTCCCTGATTTGTATTTTTAGAGCTGCTAGTGTTTTGAGTGTCTTCTTTTTGGCTATCTATCTCTTTGTTGCTGTCTTTACTGTCTTCTCCTTTGCTGTCTTCATTTTCTCTGTTGTTTGTAACATGATCAACACTATTTTCCTTAAGGCCCTCATCATTTTTTCCCTCATTGTTTGTATCTTCTTCCTCACTCTTATCTTCCTCACATTTTTCCTCACTTTGATCATTTCTTCTTTCTTCCTCATTAGTGTTTTTAGAGCTACTGCTACTTTGACTGCCCTCCTCTTGATTGCTTTCATCTTCTTCATTGTTTGCCTCCTCTTCATTAATTTCATCTTCTTCGTTAATTTCCTCTTCTTCATTAATTTCCTCTTTATCTTCATATTGTCCCTTATTTTCATTATTTTTTTTCACTTTCTTCATCATTTTCCTCTTTGTTGTCTTCATTAGTTTCAGTAGTGCTTTCTTCAATATTAGCATTACTTTATTTAAGGTCACTACTGCTTTCATTAGGATCACTTCTGTTTGGAGAACGTGTTTGAAGAATGTTTTCTTGGGAGAGTGATTCATGGGAGGAAAGTGAAACATAGTTAGTGGAGGGCGATGAAGGAGTGTGAGGAAGATTCTGAGAAGAGGATGACACATTTTCCAATGGGATGGAGGATGAAGAGGTAAAGTCATCATGGGTGATAAAGGCTTCCCAAGGAATGCCTTGCTGCTCTAGTTGGTGAGTTATAATGATTTTGACAAGAGAGTGATGAAATAGGCTTGCCATCTGCTAAGCTGGAGGCTTCTTTTTCATGATGCTAGACATTTTTTCAATGCTTTTGCATAGGAAGTAAGGCAAGTTCAGCAGCTTGGTCCTGGTGAAGTGCATGAGGATTCTAATATGATAGGAGTAGATTCGGGAGAAACGACCCTCACAGGTAAAGTATTTCATGAAAATATTCATAAGGAGGGCATACCTGTCCAGTAGATGGGAAAAAGGAAAAATGGATTTACATGCAGCTTGTCAACTAGGCTTCATAAAATTATGATAATTCATCAAGTCAAGATGTGTTTGTTTAAACCATCTCTCTCATATGCAATGGATCCTAGTGGCTTTAGAGACATCTTTAGGGGTCAACTCAAAATTTAACCCCGCCAGATGAACCTGATGCTTGTGAAGCCTTAAGGAAAATAACTCAGTCAATTTAGGATGGCTTTTGATTTCTTGTACCTTGTTGCAGAACTCAAAACATCCTAATTCTTGGAAATAAGACAAGACAGAAGGTGAGGCAATCAGTTCTTTGGTGTCTGTAGGCTCAAACCTATTGGGTTTGCCTCCTTTCTTGGTTTGTCTTCTAGGTTTTTGAGGCTCATCACTTTCTTCTTGATACATAATGACTAGGTTATCTTTCTTTCAATTTTGAAGAACAAAGACTCTTTGTAGATGAAGTGCAGAGGAGAGAGGCTTTCAGGATTCTTAGGACCTTAAAACAAAGCAAGATGCTTAACAGAGAATAAGCCACACTGTCATTCAGATTTTTTATCTCAAACTACCTTAGACTTCAATCATAACCTTAATTGGCACTTTCACAGCTTAAAAACGGATTGAGGAGATATAAACTAATGGAAAATACCTTTAGAAACTCTTCCTCGTGATGAGAAAAAAATTCTGGGTGAAAATAGGCAATTTCGGTCTTTTCTGTGAAAACTGGGCAGTGTTGTGCTTTCCTCTCAGGCATGCAGCGCCGTGGCCCGGGTCACCTCTGCACGTGGTGTGTGCGACAAAAAAAGTGATAAGCACGCAGCACCCTCGGCCCAAGCGGCCTCTACACACATTGATGCGATGATCGCAACGCTAGGTGCGCAACGTCTTCAGGCTCAGGTGGCCTCTACACGAGGGGATACGATGACCGCAACGTTTGGCGCGCAGCGTCCTTAGGCCCAGGCGGCCCCTACACAAGGAGATGGGCGGTGGCCTGGGTGCTGTCGGGTGGTAGGCTCTACATGCCGGGTGACCAGAAAAACGCGCAGCACCACTATGCAGGCACGTAAGGTCTGGTGCAAAAATGCACTGATTGCATCTACTAGCGCGCAACGTCTCCGCTTTTCTACCTGAGAATGTTCTTCAAAAATAAAAAACCCTCCTCCTCTTTGCTAAAGATGAAATGAATGGAAAAAATAAGTTTGGGGAATTTATATCCCTATTTTAAAGTGATTTAAGAGGCAAAATCTCCTCCCCTTTAGTTCAAAAAAACATAATCCTTATTTTCTCCTTTTGACTATTTTTCAATATGACAGCCTTTTGGGAGCCAGTCTTTGTCACTTTAGGGTGAATTAAAAACCACAATGCATCCATGCTTAGAAACAAACCTCTGACAATCCTTTGTGTGATATTTTAACCAATCAAACCTTGATGGTTACTCGTTTAACGCAACAGGCACCTAGAGCCTTAAAACAACAAATTTCTTCACCTTTTGAACTTCAAAAACACTTATTTGATTTGAATGGAGTTTTGTACTCTTTCACTTATCTTTAGAAGATAACTCAAAAAAATTTTACACCCTCTGCTGTTGATGAAGGAGGTGTGGTATTTTTACCTTATCATTCCTATTTGCAATTTATCCATATTTTTGAAATTGTCTCCAAAAAACCTCTCCACTGTGGGTCAATAATCAGGTATTTTTATTTTCAAACAAATCATACCATGTTGTTTTTCTTCTTCAGTGTGACTATACTCTTCATAGTGGTCTTAGTCTGTCTTTCATCTAATGGTGCATCTAACAGCCTTTGTCTTGTTTGCAGGGGCGCAGGAAAATGCAGCTGTCCCTTTCCCTAGTCATGCTTTGAGGACCAAAAACTTTCTTAAAGATATCTTTGACAAAATGTGCCATGCTTTTCATATATCACTGAATTTTCTGAGATTTTTCACAGAGGCTTGAATGAGCAATAATTTACCTCTTATAATGACATCAAGACTTTTGTAGTAGCCTCCAGTTTTCTATGCCTTTTAACCACTGTAGATGACCTTCTGAGATCTTTTTAGGTATCCCTAATTTGTAAAGAAAATCTTGATTTTCCTATGCTATTCAGCTCACTGTACCTTTATCCAAACTGCCAACTGATTTGACTGAAACTTATCTTTTTTGCCTCTCTTTGGCTCTATTCTTCTTTAGACCAAATATCAAGACATCCCTGAAGAGATGTATTTGATAGGGTGACATATTCTTGGCAGATTTTACTGTTGGACCAGGAGGGTCACCTTGGAGATTGTTGGAGCACCTTCTTTAGAAATATGAAAACCTCAGCTCCACTTTTCTTGATTTTAACTTTCATTTTCTCTTAAACAGAAATGCATGAAAAATGATTGTGCATGACTCAGTGAATCCTGCTTGCAAGGTTTTTAGAAAAGGACTTCTGACTGATGGTTTAAAAAAACATAGTTTTTAGCAAGACACAAGGTTTTTGGACATTCTACCTATACACCATCACCTATAAACCTAGATACTTTTTTCATTACTTTGAAGGGTTTTATAGACATACTTTTGTCATCAACAGTGATTTGGGCAGTAGGAGAGTAAGAGGGGAAATTTGGCTTATCTTGGCGAGAAAATTTTGTGAAATAGTAGGGTTTAGGCATCAGAGGTAGGATGTTATAGACAGGAGTAACAATAATGGATAGAGCAAGGCTTATTAGTCCAGGATGAGGTCTTGATAGGATGACCTATCTAATCATAGCAGACAAGAGAGGGAAAAGTGAAAAAATTTCTCTAAGGGGATTTCTAGAGGACAAAATGATTGTTTAAATTTGGTTTCTAGAAAACTTGGATAAAGCATATAGTCATCTAAACACCTAAAAAATACTGATGACTAATAGTGGCTCCATTTGGGGATGGAAACTCTTTTTCGGGAGGTGTCCAGAATTGCAGATCTTTGGCTTGTGAAGACCAGTGCCTCATCCATTGGCGCAATTTTCTCTCTGATTACTGCTTTCTTGAGATGGTGCTTTGAAAAACTAAAGGAATTATTAGCTCAATCTTCACCTTTACCTACCCAATCTATTTTTTCTAACATTTTTTCTTCCTTGGGTGCATTTGAAAATGAAAACCCCTTGACATCATTATTTTTGAAAGAGAACAAAAACTATCTACTTCTACACTTATATCTTCCAGGAGTTTAGATTAAGCTGGTGAACTCCTTTGATTCTCTACCTATTATATTCAACTGTCAAGGTTAAGCTATTTGACAGGATTTCATTCACTATATTCAAAACATGAAATTGAAAACATGACCAAATCGGGATTAGACAATCTAATTTGTCATGTGTTTGTGGCGTAACAACAAGCTGCACACAAATGTTATTTTTGTACAAAATGACATTCAGAAAAATCAGGGCTAGGATACATAGTTTTCTTTTCATCCCTATTTTCCTCTTTGGTTCTGTTTTGAGCGTGTGGAACCAATATCTTTCTTTCCTAATATAATTTATTTGACAAGGCAAGATTTCATAATTTGGCTATCATTCCTTTTACTAACTTATCAGCAATCAATTTAAAACATGCTCAGTTATGATTAGGCTAGATAACTAAACAAGACATCTTTTTGGAACTAGTAGTGGCACTTAGATTTGCGCACTTTCAGTATGACTATTTTTTGGGTATGGGGTTTTACCATTTCTTTTAGAATCTGCCCTCTTTTTCTGTTTTTCCTGTTGTTTTTGTATTTTCTGTTTTCTAACTTTTTCTTCAAATGATGATATGTACAATTACTGAAAATTCAGAATTAGAAATCTTAACAAAAGTAATGTTTCAGTGTCCTGCCATTGATGGGACCTCCAAATGTTTCAGTTCCATCAGTTTCTTGTAGGAAGAAGGCATTGTTTCCTCTAATTGAAATGATAAGGAATGGCCCTTTCCATATGTTTTCAAACTTACCATGCTTCCCTTTATCTTCTCTCTTGGAGTCCCATTTCAGCACTTTATCCCCGACCTGAAAATCATTTTCATTGCTTTTTTTGTCAAAAATCTTCTTCATATTTTCTTGTACTAACTGTGTCCTTTTGTAGACTTCTTCTCTTGTTTTTTGTAAATGGATAGTCTGATTTATCCTCCTTTGCATATCATTTTCTTCTATTTGGACTTCTTGCAATAGTTTCATTACCGGAACTCCCAAGGATGTCGGGAAAATGGCATCCATGCCATACACTAGTTGATAGGGAGACATACCAATTGATTTCTTGGTGGTTAGTCTATCAGCCCATAATGCATGCACTAGTTTTCTATGCCATGCTTTTTTATTTTGTTCCAGAAGTTTCTTAATGATATTGACTAGGATTTTATTAGAAGACTCGGCTAACCCATTACCTTGGGGGTAATAAGTTGTGGAATGTCCTAATGTAATATGATATTTATAACAAAACTCAGCCATTCTTTTGGAGGAAAAAGCAGCAGCGTTATCAGTGATAATTTTCCTAGGAAAACCGAATCTAAACAGAATGTTGGTTTCCAGAAATTTGATAATGACTGAATTAGTGCCATTCCTAGAGGGGATGGCTTCTATCCATTTGGTAAAGTAATCGGTAGCCATGAGGATCCATTTGTGTTGAGCTGACGAAGAAGGGTGTATTTCTCCAATAAAGTCTAAACCCCATTGCTAAAAAGGAGCTTTGACAATGATCGGATGCAAGGGAAAAGGTAAAAAGTTTCTCTTGCCATAAAAAATTTGGCATTTATGGCAAATCATGACTAGTTTGTGGGTGTCGGGGAACAAGGTAGGCCAATAGTAACCGGCTCTAAGGATTTTTTTGGTTGTGGTTTTCCAGTAAATATGGTCTCCACATTCTCCTTCGTGCATTTCATGCATAATATTTCCTGCATCATCTTCAAACAAAAATTTAAGTAGCATACCAGTAGGATTTTTCCAATACAGAACTCCATCTAAGATGCAAAACTTTAAAGATTTTTGTTTGAGGAATCTTTCTTTTGTCTTTGATAAGGTAGGAGGGGCATTAAGATAGAATAATACGTAAATAATATCAGCATACCAAGGTGAATTCAAAAACCCTTCTTCAACATAAGGAGCTATGCATTCTTCATGTTCTTCTAAAGTGGAAACAAAATTTATATCTAATGCTTGGAGATTTGTCTCAGCCATCAGTTTTGCAAGTCCTTGTCCCTTAACCAGTTTAGTGGGTCTGATATCTAAGTCATATTATGAGATAATAGCAATCCACTTTCCTCTTTTACCATCGGGATCCTGATTTAAAATATCTTTGACAATGGTGTGTGGAACAAAAGCAATGATATGAGAATGTAAGATATAAACTCTGAAGTCTTTCAGTGCTTTTACTAATGCGAATGTCTGTTTTCCATGATATTGTATTTTTAGGGAGCATATCTTAGAGCTTTGCTAAAAAATGCTATGGTTTGTTCTTGTCCCGTTGCGTTCTTTTGTAACAACACTTTAGCTACCGTGTGCTTGGATGCAAATGAGAAGATGTAAAAGTATTTGGTGAAATCAGGACTTATTAGAACTGGCGTTTGGGTGAGCGCCTGTTTAACCAATTTGAAATATTTTTTGGCCTCTAAAGTCCACTTAACTCCTACCTCCTTTTTTAGCATGTTCGTGACATTTCTTAAAAGTTCGGAAAGATTGGGGGTGAATCTCCTTAGGAAATTAATTTTTCCAATAAAGGATTGTAACTCCTTAATGTTTCTGGGGTGGCTGATTTGCAATATGCCTTCAATCCTTTTGGGGTCTATTTTCATTCCATCTTCATAAATGATGTGGCCTAGGAGCTTTCCTTCTTCGAGACCAAAAGGTTTTTTCTTGGGATTTAGAGATAGGCCATATTTCCTACATTTTTCAAAAACCTTTCTTAGGTGAATCAGATGTTCCTATGTCTTCTGAGAAAGCTATGTCCATGGCTCTTTGAAACGTTGCCCCGACATTCATTAACCCAAAAGGCATTTTAATATACATGAATGTGCCCCAAGGTTTGGTGAAAGCGGTTTTGTGTTGATGACTAGGGAAAACCAGCACTTGGTTGTATCCAGAAAAACCGTCAAGCAACGAGATTCTTTTAGAGCCAACAACTTTTTGAGGTATGTGGTCCATTTTGGGCAAAGGATAGTTATATTTTAAGGAGGACCTATTCATATTTCTAAAGTCGATGCAAAGTCTAATCTCTCCGGTCTTCTTTCTAACTGAAACAAGGTTTGAAACCCACTCAGAGTATCTAAGGAAAACTATTATCCCGACATCATACATTCTTTTGATTTCCTTTTCAACTAAAGGTAATAAAACAAGATTTATCCTGCTCAACTTTTATTTGAAAGGCTTCTGGTTCTCTTTGAGAGGAATCTTATGTTGAATAATGTTCGTGTCGTATGATTTCAAATCCTTGTATCCTCATGTGAACACATCTTTAAACTCTTTAAACAACTCAACATATTTCTGTTTTATGTGAGGAGGGAGGGTTTTGGAAAGTTTGATCATTTTTGGTTCTTCTATGCTCCCTATGTTATACTTTTCTATATCAGCCTCAGTGGATTCTATTTTTGGTTTTTTGGCCACGTCATTACAATCGAACAATTCTTCTAAAGGTGCAAGGCCTTTGGGTATTGTGTCATTTTCAGAGTGTAAGACTTCAAGCTCTCTTTGGTCTAGGTCCTCATATATTTCATCTACATAAGGATGCGTGATCAAATTTATATTTTCTAGAGAAGGCAACTCAAACTCATGATATTTATCTTTATCATGATTGTCTTCCTCATGTTCTGAGCTTGGTTTAGTCATTTCAAACTCATTTCTATATTGTAGAAAATCATCAATTTGTTTGTCACCTTAAAATATCTGCCAATGCTTAATGTTTTCAGGTACTGTAGGATGGTTTTTGACTTTGATACAATTTTGTTCATTTGCAAATGGTATCTGGAAATTGTTTGCAGCAAAGGTGAGCTCATTGGCGAGGCCATTTTGGGCTCTAGGAATGTAAGTGAGCTCATATTTATCGAAGGTTTTGAGGATGCCTAGGGCTGCATTTTTTTATTCCCTCAATCTTGGGTTCTTGGCTAAATATTCACCTTTGATCTGTGTAATCACAAGTTCTGAATCTCCTTGGGCTGATATTTTCTTAGCACCTAAGTCTTTAAGTAAATGCAAACCAAGGAGGAGGGCCTCATATTCTGCAATATTATTGGTACATTGGAATTCTAATCTGTAAGAAAGACCCTCATTTGTATTGTGTATCCAGATACCAGCCCCTGAACTGGTTTTGCCACACAAACCATGAAAGCTTATGCTCCAAAGAATTTCTACTTCGTGTTTGTCATTAAGTTTTTTTTCAGGTATGTTAGAGTTTTGGTCATCATTTTCTTTATTTGAGGATGAGGGAAGGTGTTCTAATAGAATGATTTCTTCTTTATTTCTTTTATCTGCTCATTAATATCACTTTCATTGTATAAAATAAAAGAATCCAAATTTGAATGGATGGAATAAACCGAAGTATTGTTTGGCCTATCTAGGTTGCTTACCATATATTTCATGTGAGTCTCTTAGTGCAGCTTCCTAGTTTGGTTAAAAACCGGGATAGTGGCATATGACTTATCAATTTGGAGGCTACCTTGCAATTTGGCTGCCCATGATCTAGATAATAACATGCCATATTTCGGGGGAATATCAGCAACTATTACATCCATGACTAGACTTTTAGAAGGTATTTGTGCTAGAGTGATACAAAGGTTTTTTATCAGGCCCAAACACTTAACCCTACTTGAATCGAATGAGTACAAGTATTTGTATGGTTTGGTTACCTCTAGGCCCAAGCTTTCCATGACTACTTTATGCATGAGGTTATGGGAAGCACCGAAATCTAGAATGGCATTGTGTAATATTTTGTCGTGTATGTTCAAGCTAACATAGAAAGGAGAGACAGTCCCTTCTTGATATTTTCCCTCTACTTTGGGACCAAATAATTGTTCAGGTCTATCGTCTATCAAATTTAAAGTATCTATATCATTTCCCGTGTTTAGGACTTTCAAAATTATAGATCTCTACACTGTTAGCCACCCATAAAAATTTGTCATACCAAATGGTGGCTAAATATTTTTAGCCTTCAAGAGATAGTTTCCTTTGAAAACCTATGATCTTTTGAAGTCTTATGATGTTCTTTAACCTTTAATTTAATCTTCACTGTTATTTGACTATAAGTCCTCAAGTACTTGTTGTTTACTAAGAGAAAGACTGCTTAAGAAATCCTCATTTTTTCATCATTTATACCTCTTCATTTCCTTCTCCATTTTCATCCACAAACCCTTTCATTTACCTCTTATCCCTTCAAAAATACCCTTTAAAACCTTGTGAAATTCCTTTATAAGGTTTAAAACTTCATCCTTACTCCTATCGAAACCTTCAAAATCTTGAAAAATCCTAAAAAACCTTCATTTTTCTATAAGTCCTTAAGCCCCTTTCGGCCTAGCCCTTAGCCCCTTTTTCTTATGTGACCGAAGCCCCACAAATGAGTGCTTAAAGGCCTAAAAATCCTTTTCGACCCCTTACATTCCTTTATTTTTCCATATTCCTGACGTTTTGATTTAAATGAATCCTGACCGTTGATCTCTACAGATCAACAGCCTTCGGGCTCTATCCTTCCGCCTTTCCAATCGCAATCGGAAAATCGCAATGATCCATTACCCTTTCCATTTTCTTGTCTTCGATGCCGATCCTCCGATTTAATCTCAACCATCGAATCCACAAGAACCAAAGGCTGAGATCTAATCGTGCTCTACCCATAGCCCTCCCCCATCTCACCCGCTGATCTAATCATGACCGTTGATCTCTCAAACTGATCCAACGGCCAGCGCTTAATCGCACATCGCAAATTTAAAGCCCTTGGTTCTTTGGCTTCTCCTCTTTTCTCCGATGTGATGAGATCTTGGCCGTTCATTCCGCCAGATCTGACGGTTCTCACTTCATCACATCGCGCTCATCTATAATATAATCTTCCACCATTCCGACCGCCGATTTAATCCTGACCGTTGATCTCTCAAATTGATCTAATGGTCAGCGCTTAATCACGCGTCGCAAATGCAAAGGCCCCAGTTCTTTGGCTTCTCTTCTTTTCTCCGATGCGACGAAATCCTGGTCATTCATTCCTTCAGATCGAAAGGTCTGTGCTATTTTCACATCATCGCCTTTTCCATATCCATGTGATTCCGCGATGCAATCTCCGCCGTTGATCTTCTCTAATCCAACGGCCAGCATTACTTGCACCTTTCAAAACCCCACCCTTCTTTTTCTCTCCCATCGACAAATCTCAACCATTGATCCTCACGATCCGATGGCTCTCATTGATCTTCCTCTTCGCTCTTATAAACCCCTTTTCCAAAGAAAAAATCCTTTCCGCCCTTTATATAAAGGTGGACCCTCCCTCTCTCATGTTTCTTCCCCGTTTTTACTCTCTGCATCATCTTTTAATATCCACCGTTCATCTTGGAGATCCAACGATCGGATTTAAACTCGACACAACTAACCTTTCTACATAAATTTTCACCCCGCTACGTACTCTTTTCACTACACGACAAAATAAAATGTTGGTCCCACCATTCTTTCTCCGTGTTTATTATCCCCCATCGCATTCTACCTACATCGTCCGATCTCCCAAAGATGATCCAATGGCTGAGAATCCGTCTCGTGCAAATTTTGGCCTCCCTTCCCAGTGTGCTAATTCCACGCGATATGGGTAGTTTTCAAAATCCATGTGTCAGTCGATGAGTGATATCGTGTTCCAAAAGGCAATACTGCCTTCCTCCCATTTCACTGCGCGAAAACCATTCCCGGTTTTCCGCTATACCGCTGCTTTCCGAAATGTCACTTTCACTTTAAATCTCTGTCGTTGATCTCAAAGATCAGACGGTCCTGTTTTAATCTTACCCCTAACCATCTAATCTCCCAAATAACTCCCCCGAAATATCTCCACCATTGATTCTTCTAATCTAATGGTCCTGGTTCCTCTGCTCGCCCAAAAGGTTCTAACCTGTTTTTGTCCCTTCGCCACGGTTTTTCTCTCTTTTTCCGATGTATACACTTACATTCTCACTACTTCGAAACACTTCCACCAACCTTCCAAATTAGTTTAAACCATCTCCGCAGGATTTCTTAATAATTTTTTGGTGTTTTTCAGGGTTATAATGGTGGTTAATCTGTGTATTTCCACAGTCACAGACAGGTGACCAATTCAGTCCAGAATGACGATTCTGCCACTCATATCGACGAGTAAAAGGAACAAGCAGGGTTTCAAATTCATTTATCAGTGAATCGCAACCATTGATCTTGAATGAAACCTTTCAACTGACAGAAGCCACCTGTTCCAGTAAAACAAAACAGCAAAGAGTATTAGTGTCAAAGATGAAGATTATCACTTAATCAAGCCTAAACACAGATCCAAAGATAAAAAATTGTGTTTATGGAACAGAGAATCAAATCAGTCGAATGAAGCCTCCACTACCACATCAGAGGCTAAAATATCCTTTCAGCTACCAAAAGCTCCACCTACAGCCTCAATAAATCAAAAGAAAGGCATAGTAATTTCCTTAGTCAGTGATGTTTTGTTTAAAGCCGCCCGAGTTATTGCCAGCCTAATAAAAGAGTTTTAAAGTCAACAAAGTATGCCAAGTAACTAGAAAGTAAATGAAAACCAATTAATACATGGAAAACATCACAACTCTCCTCTATTGAGCCCCACAAAGGCAGAGAAGCAACTTGTATTAATTGAACTAGAGATCTTTTCTTTCGTCCCACCTCCTCTTTCTTCTATAAATACTTCTGAAGAAGATGAGATACTGTTGGTTATTGGACTCTGTTGTAATAGTTGATGTATCAAATCATTGTTGAATGTAAATAAGTTCTGAAGCTCTAAAGTTCTGTTAAGTTATTGAAGAAGTTAGGCTAAGAAGAGAATTTGTTGCTGTGATGAAACATTGGACATGTAGTTTGTAATTGGATTGACAATCAATATACAAGCTGATTCTTGGGATCCTGGTCTATATCGTTGGTGAAGTACCTCTTACTGTTATTGTTTTCCTTTCATGTATGCCATTTTGTTCACTTTTCTCTGATAAAGAACAACAAATAGAGAGCTAGGATTTACTGTTAAAAGTACCCTGCTCTCACTGTTAAGCTTTATCTTTATGTTTTCCTTCAATTGTGTATTTAGGAATGACTTAAATTAAGTATAAACATTATCAAGGAATATTGGTTAGTCCATGTATTGAAGTGAAAAACTTGAAAGGAATTTCTCGAATGATATTTTCATTACATTCTAAGTAGAGTTAAACTAGGAAATTTTATGGTTTGCCCTGTCTTCTAGTTCTTTCTCCAAAGGTTGTTTGAAAGTTTCCCTGAGAGTATGCTAAAAGTAGACCATGATTGTAATACATCTGACCTGATCTTAAGCTGCACTTTGTTTTCTTATCTGTTTTCATCCTTTCTGAAGGTAGTCTGGTGAGATTACTGGATTGTTGTCTGATAAGTTAGCTTTAATATAAGCTTGTCCAAAGAAGTCTATGGTTAGCCCTGTCCTTTGGCTGGTTTCAAACAGTTTCTTAAAAAGACTTTTCTTGTATGGAAAGTTGATAAATCCTTATTGAAATTATTGAATTTTTCCACTTTCTCAACACTTTTAATGTTCCATTCCATCATTTAATTTAAAGGATCTTTTGATATAGATGACTTGCCCCTTGGACCACTCTTGAAATTGTTTTACAATTAAACCTTTTTGTGACTCCATTGCCCAATGGATTAAAGCTGTTTCACACTAATCCTATCTACTGAACACTCTCAATATACTTGCATCTCCACACTTTGGAAACTCTTTCTTTTTGTGATATTCCATCGAATTAAAGATCATACCTGACCAACCAAACAAACAAAAACTCTTGTTCTTAATAACTAGCCTAATATCATACCAAAATCCTTAAAGATAAATCAATCTTTGCACTTATAGAGAGATCCCTCTCTGGATTTAGGAGGGCTAGATCCTAGAATCCCAAAGTGGTTCAAATGTAGTCTCTGTAGCTTAGTTTTTCCAATCTACTAAATTACAAAGGCCTAACATACACATATATAGTTACCAATTCGGTGAGGGGCACGGTTATCTTGATCTTAGCAATCTCTCCTTCAAAACTGAAAGGTATTTGGGTTTTAGGCACATTTGCCTTAGTTTTATCAGCCATAAATTTTTCTATATTTTTTATTTGCTGATTTTGGTTAGGGGCTTTGTTCAACAAAGTTTTCTCAGGGGACATAGTAGAGGTACTAGGACAGCTTGGGTCAATGTTTGTTTGGATAGTTTTGTCTTTGTTCTGATCAGTTTTCTTAGCCATGCCATTGTTACTGTCTGTTGTTCTTTTAAGAATGGTTTCAGGAGCTGTCTGTTGTTCAATGTTTGTTTGGCTAGTTTTGTCTTTGTTCTGATCAGTTTTCTTAGCCATGACATTGCTACTGTCTGTTGTTCTTTTAAGAATGGTTTCAGGAGCTTTCTTAACAGTAGTGTCTGAGTTGTTTTTCCTAGAGTTGTCTTGGTTTTTCTTACTCCTAAGATCATATTGCCTATGGACTTTCATTATGGCGTTTTGTAATCCTATTTCAAGATCTTCGGGATTCTCATAATTTGTTTCATCTTGGTTTGAGGAGAAAAAACCTTGTTCTTCTTCTGTGAGAAAAACCTCACCCTCGTTATCAGAGCCTATCAAGTTTAGATGATTTCCATCTGGTTGTTCAATATCTCTTTCCCCTTCATCAACATAGTTATCTTGGAAGGGTGGTCTGATCTGTTGATCATTTTCTCTTGGTTTGATTTGAGGCAGCTCTCTTCTAAAGTTCTAATTCTGGTTTCTATTTTGGGGGTTTGGCTGGTTGTCCCTAGGAGGTGCTCTTTCACTTAGATTTATTCTTTCCAACATTCTCTCCATGGTCCTAACCAGGTTATCTATTTTGGAATCTGAAGAGGAAGTGGAAGGCATGGTCTCATCTCAGTAACTGACTTTATTTTCCGATCTCATCCTAGCCCTCTTTTCACTGAGGTTGGCTTCAACACTAATAGTTCCCCTTTGAATTTCTTCTAAAGTTATGGGGTCTCCTTCTCTTAACTGATATGTCATGTCCAGATCGAAAATTTTCGGAAATTTTACTAGTGCTAGGCCGGGTGGAGGTTTCATGTGAGGTGGGAGGGCGTTATCGACACTGTTGAACCTAGTGTAATAGTCTTGAACACTTTCCCCTGTGTTTATTTTAAGATTGTTATATTCAGAAATAATTTGAAGGGGATTTTTCTTGATTTCCCATCTATTTACGAAAGTCTGATAAAGTGACGAGAGATCATGTATACTATTAGGATTCAAGTTTTTAAACCATTTTTTGGCTTATCCTCCTAGGCTTTGGGCAAACATCCTCATTTTCATGGTTTCCTCATCTAGTTCCATGTAATCGAAGGCATCATTCATTCTATCTACATGTTGTTGGGCAGTGGTGGATTCAGCCTCAGTGAAGTGCGCGATTCTGGATTGGTAATCATTTTTCAAAGGTACCAAAGGTTGTGGTAACACTAAGGGTGCATACCATGCTGCCATGATGGGTGTTGATGGTTGATTTACAATGGGAGGATTTGCAGTATGGGATGACGTGATTTGCACAGTGGTGGTGTGAATGGGTGTGGCAGAAGTTCTTAGACTGGTAAACTGATTTTGAGTAGAGTTAGGGTGAAAAGGACTGAAGTGATGGAGAAACTGAAAATTGGGTGGTGTAGTGGGAGAAGATTTTTTGCGAGAACTTTTTTGTAAGTCTACGGGCTCAAGATCGGTATGGTCAACGCTAGTTTGTGACTTGGTTCTAAAAAGGTTTTTTGTATGGCACAAGTCAAAATGGGAATCTTGCAAGGATGTAAGATGTTGAGGTACAGAGATTGCTTTATGAATATTCCTATTGGTAACTAAGTGTCCAGTTTCAGAATTTTGTCACAAAATATTTTCTGGGTCATCAACTATGATAGGAGGATTTGCATCCAGATGAGGTTTGGTATTAATTCTTCGTGAAGCCAGATTTCAAATTCAAAATTTAGAGAGGATGACAGTTGTGATTGCTTTCGGAAGGTTGTCCTCTCTAGGGGTTTATGGATGCTAGTAACAGTTAAAAAACTTAATGGAGGCTAGTGGAGTCACCAGGTGGATGTTTTTAGTGACTTTGAAGTCTATGGTTTACCACCAATACAGACAAAGGAAATTTTTTTAAGATTTTTCCTTTTTTTAGAAATTTTTGTGTAAACCAAAAACATGTAAGAGAGTTCTAAAGCTAGATCATCATTTTTCTAGGATGGTGAGAAAGCTAGAGTTCTGTTCTTAGGCTATTTAGTTTAGTTTTTATGTTTTGATGAAGTTTTTTGAAGCTCTAAGTAGTACTTAGTTTTCCACTGATTTCAGAGACTTCATCATGATTTTTGGATTGGAAGGGTAAATTAACAGGATAGAACGATTATGGAAGTTTTTGGTATTTGAACGGAGTAGTAGGCCTAGTGGATGCTAGTGGAGTCGCCAGGTGAATTTTTTTGTCTTGTAGAGACAAGTTTTTATGGTCCACCATCCATGACTGATAGAAACCAATCTAGGGATTTTTTTGCGAGTTTTTTCACAGAGTTTTTATATGTAGCCTAGTTTGTAAGAGTGTCCTATACCTGAGTCATCACTTAGCTAAGGTGGTGAAACAAAGAGAGTCTACTCTAATGGCTTTATAGGCTGCTTGTTTGATTTTAATTTTGAAGGACAAATGAGACTACAAGAGTTTGCTAGGCTATTATTTACTCAGTGGGTCCCACCGTGATCACCATTATGTTAGTGTCCCATAATTTGGCATATTGTTAAACCAAATGACAGGGTAACATCAGACCAATCTTTGGAGTCCTAGGACCTAGCCTTCCTAGACTCAGAGAGGGCTCTCTCTATGATGCGAAGGATGTGAACTTGTTCGCTTTGTATGTTTGATTTTAGGTTAGCTGTTAAGTATATTTTTGGTTTGTTTTGGTTTTTAGGTAAAACTGATCACGTAGGAAAAATAAAAAGAGAGTTCATCAAATAAAAGGGGCTATGGGGTCATATAAAGTCAAGTATGTGTAAATGATGGACAAGGTGTACTACAGGGCTGATTTAACAAGGTCAATGGATCCTTTGGGTGAGGTGTGAGGTGAAATGAACATTAAGTTTGTGAAAAACGAAGAAGTCTTAAACATATATATAGTTTGAAAGAAAATATGCATGAGGTATGGAAAACCATTAATCTCTATGAACAATACTCAAACTGATAAACATGAAAGATAATTATCCAGGTGAGACATAGAAGCATAAGAACTCCTAACTTTAGAAATTCACCTTCAGCTGTTGGGAAATCATATAATATAAACAAATAACTTAATATATGAAGAGGGAACTCCTGAAAAACATATATCAAATTATCGGGAACTCTAAAACAAGTTGGTAAGCATGGACAAAGGGAAAGATCGAACGAGACCTCTTTAACTTAACCTATTCAATCAGTATTTCATAGAAATATTTCAGAAATAGAGTTTTGAGAACTTCGAATAAGATGGGAATACCTTGAATCATATTTGATAGCTAACACACTGACCATTAATGAAATAAACAAAAAATTCTTGGTGGACCTAAGGAGAATTTAAGAATTACTTATAATGACCAAGAAGAAGAAAACATTGAAGCTGTAATAAACAGGAGGTTTGAGGTGCTTCCATGAGCATATCTCAACCTATACTTTTCTGATCTACAACAAATAAGAAGCATGAAAAAATAATGAAAGCAAGAAGACATAAAAAAATCATGGAAACATCACCATTCACCAGGCTATGGAATCATGCACACAATGCTCCTCCACCATCAAGCCAAGCAAGACATTCATCCACTTCATAAAACTAATATTTTCTCCTAGCTCATAAAACTATGTATTGCTCTTAACATGTCAAGTTATCCCTATTTTTACAATGAATCCTCATGGTTTATATAAGCCAAGAGGAGAAAGAGCTCACTAGAGCAGCTAGAAGGCCATTGGCCAAAGCAAAATATCTAAAAATGCCCTTAAGGCCTTACAAGGTCCAAGGCAAAAAATATCTCTTCAAAATATCCTTTTTGGACCAAAATAGCAAAAATAATGACTTTTAGGCTCTGAAATACATGATAGAACTTTCCTAACGCACATTTTCCTTGTCCTCACACAGGAATGCAAAAAATTGTCTTGTTTTTAGCAAAATTTCCAGGCGCGTAACACCAAAATAGGCCATTTTGCAGTGAGGTTTTGGAGGCCTTCTTTATGTCACAAAAGGCCCCGTGATGGCTCGTTGGAAAGCTATGGATGTCTAATTTCCAAATATATTTGAGTTATTACAATATTATCTCTGAAAACTTCTCAGAAAATGGAAAAGGTAAAGAAACCTAGGGGCGCAACACCTGCTCAAAAACAGTGGCAGAAAGGTGAAAAATGGTTGTTTTTGGACCTTTTGAGGGACCAAAACAGCTCCAAATGAGCTGAAAATTTTTGAGCATACTCCCCTAGTTCCAAGGAATCAAAAATATATAAACTTTCTTTGCTGAAAATGCTCTGAGAAAAAGTGCAGCGTCTAGGGTGCTGCGCTCCTAGGCTTGAATATTCACAAAAAACAAAAAGGTGTCCAATTTTTCCCAAAATTGGTGAGTGGATCCCTCAAGGGTCTTTAGAAACATGTAGTGAAGCTTGAGCCAAAATTCTAGCCTAGCTTGGTATTTTCCACCCTTTGGCGCCGGGCGCCTCCTTTGGGCAGTATTGAGCTTTTTTCTAGCAAACTGATTTAGCTTTTTGTAAAGCTGAGTCATCTTTTTTTGTAAGCCTAAATCCTTGTTTTCTTTCTCCAATTTGGCCTCTAAATGTAGTTTTTCCCTTTCAAGCCATGATTCTTTGTCATTTCCAATTTCCAAGGCTAGGAGCTCAGTGAGAGAATTGTTGCACTTGGGTTGATTCTTCCTCTCTCTGTTTGTCTAATGCTCTCCTAAGACCCATAGTCTTAGGCCTCTTCCTAGCTGGCCCTTCTTCTTCATCATCTTCTTCATAGCCACCCATGTACTCTTCCAGCTTCACTTGTGATTTATGAGCCTCTCTTTTGTACTTGAGTGCCCAGGCTTCATAAATGGAAATTTGGCCACTCATTTGCACGTTTTGTGTTTGTAGGAAATGAATGATATGTTTTGATCTTTCCAAATTGTTTACCAAATCTATAACTTGTGCATCCCAGTCTTGTAAGTGGCAATTAAGAATCCTTGTTTCATTTTCCTCGTCACTGTCAATGTGGATGAGTTCAAATTCCCTCTCTTTTTCATGGCTGCTTTCTTGTTCTTCCATTGCCTTCTTGCCTTTGTCCTTCATGGGCTTCTTACCCTTGTATTTATTTGGCAATCCACCCTTGCCTTTCTTTGGCAGTTTACCTCTGCTCCTTAATGATCTGGTGACATTGCTTTTCACTGCTTGAGTGGCTTTGCCTTTCACATCTTGAGTGATTTTTTCCTTCACTGGTCTTGAGGAGGAGCGCATGGCCCCTTGCCTTTTGGAGGCAGCAAACACATGCCTCCTACCTTTATGATAAGGGATGATGGGAGGTGTTAAAGACTGGGCTTGGTCATTCTGGTCACTTATAGCCCTAGGACTACCTTTTTCTTCAAGAATGTTTTCTGTGGGTGCCCCTTTTTCACTTTGCTGTTGGCAGTCCCTTTGAGTATCAATTTCAACATTTGTAATGATCTTACCACTAGGAGGATCTTCAAAAAGGTCATGCTCTGTTTCTATGTGGTGGGTCGAGGTGCCCAAGTCTGATGCTTTTTCATCTTCAAGACTGTCCATGTATTTACCCTTTTTTCTGTTGTCTTGACTATTCCCATTATTACGACTTTTGCCATCATTTCCTTGTGTATTTAATATTACTCTGAAAACTGTCTCTGGACTATCGTCATCAATTTCCTTTTTGCTGTGACTGTCTTCCTCTTACTTCTTGTCTTTATCTATGTTGTTGTTTCTGTTGTTTTTCCCTTGGCTGTCATTGTCTTTTTCTTTACTAGGAGTCTCAGCACCTTGTCCTCCTTCCTCACCATGAGTATCACTGCTTGAAACTCTGTTCTCTCCTAGATTTGTATTTTTAGAGCTGCTACTATTTTGAGTGTCTTATTTTTGGCTATCTATCACTTTTCCTGCTATCTTTGTTTCCTTCCCCTTTGATGTATTCATTTTCTCTGCTGTATGTAACATGATTAGCATTATTTTCCTTAAGGCCCTCATCATCTTTTCCCTCATTGTTTGTATCTTCTTCCTCACTCTTATCTTCCTCACATTTTTCCTCACTTTGATCATTTTTTCTTTCTTCCTGATTAGTGTTTTTAGAGCTGCTGCTATTTTGACTGCCCTCCTCTTGGCTGCTTTCATCTTCTTCATTGTTTTCCTCATCTTCATTAATTTCCTCTTATTAATTAATTTCTTCTTTATCTTCAGCTTGTCCCTTATTTTCATCAATTTATTTTTCACTGTCTTCATCAGTTTCCTCTTTGTTGTCTTCATCAGTTTCAGTAGTGATTTCTTTAGGATTAGCATTACTTTATTTAAGGTCACTACTGCTTTCGTTAGGATCACTTCTATTTGGAGAAGGTGTTTGAAGAATGTTTTCTTGGGAGAGTGATTCATGGGAGGAATGTGAAACATAGTCAGTGGAAGGAGATGAAGGAGTGTGAGGAAGATTTTGAGAAGAAGATGGCACATTTTGCAATGGGATGGAGGATGAAGAGGTAAACTCATCATGGGTGATAAAGGCTTCCCTAGGAACGCCTTGTTGCTCCAGTTGGTGAGTTATAATGATTTTGACAAGAGAGTGATGAAATAGGCTTGCCATCTGCTGAGCTAGAGGCTTCTTTTTCATGATGCTAGACATTTTTTCAATGATTTTTCATAGGAAATAAGTCAAGTTCAGCATCTTGGTCCTGGTGAAGTGCATGAGGAGTCTAATATGATAGGATTAGATTCAGGAGAAATGACCCTCACAGGTAAATTATTTCATGACAATCTTCATAAGGAGGGCATACCTGTCCAGTAGATGGGAAAAAGGAAAAATGGCTTTACATGCAGCTTGACAACTAGGCTTTAGAAAAGGATGATAATGGATCAAGTCAAGAATTGTTTGTTTAAATTATCTCTCTCCTATGCAAGGGATCCTAGTGGCTTTAGATACAGCTTTAGGGGTCAAATCAAAATTTAACCCTGCCAGATGAGCTTGATGCTTGTGAAGCCTTAAGGAAAATAACTCAGTCAATTTAGGATGGCTTTTTATTTCTTGTACCTTGTTGTAGAACTCAAAACATCCTGATTCTTGGAAATAATACAAGACATAAGGTGAGGAAATCAATTCTTTGGTGTCTGTAGGCTCAAACCTATTGGGTTTGCCTCCTTTCTTGGCCTGTCTTCTAGGTTTTTGAGGCTCATCACTTTCTTCTTGAGACATAATGACTAGGTTATCTTTCTTTCAATTTTGAATCAAAATGAATATCTGTAGATGAAGTGCATAGGAGAGAGGTTTTTAGGAGAATTAGGACCTTAAAACAAAGTAGGATGCTTAACAGAGAATAGGCCACACTATCATTCAGATTTTTTATCTCAAACTACCTTAGACTTCAATCCTAACCTTAATTGGCACTTTCACAGCTTAAAAACCAATTGAGGAGATATAAATTGATGGAAAATACCTCTAGAAACTCTTCCTCGTGATGAGAAACAAATTCTGGGTGAAAAAAGGTAATTTTTGTCTTTTCTATGAAAACTGGGTGGTGTTGCACTTTTTTCTCAGGCGCACAGCACCATGGCCCAGGTCACATCTGCATCGATGTGTGCGACAGAAAAAGTGCTAAGTGCACAGTACCCACGGCTCAGGCGGCCTCTGCACACGAAGATGCGATGACTGCAACGCTGGGCGTGCAACGTCTTCAGGCTCGGGTGGGCTCTGCACGAGGGGATGCGATGACCGCAACGCTGGGAGCGTAGCGTCCTCAGGCCCGGGTGGCCCTTGCATGAGGAGATGGGCGGTGGCCTGGGCATTGTCGGGTGGTAGGATCTCCATGCTGGTTGACCAGAAAAACACGCAGCACCACTTCACAGGCACGTAGCGTCTGGTGCAAAAATGCACTGAGCGCATCTACAGGCACGCAACACCAATCTACAGGCGCGCAACGTTTCCTGTTTTCTGCTCGAGAATTTTCTTCGAAAAATAAAAAACCCTCCTCCTCTTTGCTAAATATGAAATTAACGGAAAAAAGAAATTTGGGGTATTTATATCCCTATTTTAAAGCGATTTCAGAGGAAAAAATATCCTCCCCTTTAGTTCAAAAAAACATAATCCTTATTTTCTCCTTTTGACTGTTTTTCAATATGACAGCCCTTTGGGAGCCAGTCTTTTTCATTTCAGGGTGAATTAAAAACCACAATTCCTCCATGCTTAGAAACAAACCTGTGACCATCCTTTGTGTCACAGTTTAACCAATCAAACCTTTATGGTTACCCCTTTAACGCAACAGGCACCTAGAGCCTTAAAACATCAAATTTCTTCACTGTTTGAACTTCAAAAACACTTATTTGATTTGAATGAAGTTTTTTACTCTTTCACTTATCTTTAGGAGATAACTCAAAAAAAATTTACACCCTCTGTTTTTCATGAAGGAGGTGTGGTATTTTTACCTTATCATGCCTATTCACAATTTATCCATATTTTTGAAACTGTCTCCAAAAAACCTCTCCACTGTGGGTCAATAATTAGGTATTTGTATTTTCAAACAAATCATACCATGTTGTTTTTCTTCTTCAGTGTGACTATACTCTTCATAGTGGTCTTATTCTGTCTTTCATCTGATGGTGCATCTAACAGTGTTTGTCTTCTTTGCAAGGGCGCAAGAAAAGGCAGTTGTCCCTTTCCCTAGTCATGCTTTGAGGATGAAAAATTGTCTTAAAGATATCTTTGCCAAAATGTTCCATGCTTTTCATATATCACTAAATTTTCTGATATTTTGCATAGAGGCTTGAATGAGCAGTAATTTACCTCTTATAATGACATCAAGACTTTTGTAGTAGCCTCCAGATTGTTGTGCCTTTTAACCACTTTAGATGATCTTCTGAGATCTTTTTAGGTATCCCTGATTTGTAAAGAAAATCTTGATTTTCCTGTGTTGTTCATCTCACTATACCTTTATCCAAACTGCTAAATGATTTGACTGAAAATTTTCTTTGGTGCCTCTCTTTGGCTCTGTTCTGCTTTAGACCAAATATCAAGACATCCCTGCAGAGATGTATTTGATAGGGTGACTTATTCTTGGAAGATTTTACTGTTGGACCAGGAGGGTCACCTTGGAGATTGTTGGAGCGCCTTCTTTAGAAATATGAAAACCTCAGCTCCGCTTTTCTTGATTTTACCTTTGATTTTCTGTGAAACAGAAATGCATGAAAAATGATGGTGCATGACTTAGGGAATCCTAATTGATTTTCTTGCAAGGTTTTTAGAAAAGGACTTCTGACTGATGGTTTAAAAAAATAGAGTTTTTAGCAAGACACATGGTTTTTAGACATTCTACCTACACACCATCACCTATAAACCTAAATACTTTTTTCATTACTTTGAAGGGTTTTCTAGACATACTTTTGTCACAACAGTGATTTGGGAAGTAGGATAGTAAGAGGGGAAGCTTGGCTTATATTGGCCAGACAATTTTGTGAAATAGTAGGGTTTAGGCATCAGAGGTAGGATGTTATAGATAGGAGTAACAATAATGGATAGAGAAAGGCTTATTAGTCCAGGATGAGGTCTTGACAGGATGACCTATGTAATCATAGTAGATAAGAGAGGGGAAAAGTGAAAAAATTTCTTTGAGGGGATTTCTAGAGGAAAAAATGATTGTTTGAAATTGGTTTCTAGAAAACTTTTTTGTTTAAGATCGATGATAGCATCCATGTCAATAGCCCAATACAGACCCAAAAGTACAGGGTATGGATCTGTATCATCAACAATATGAATAACTTCAAAATCATCCAGCACCTTAACTCCAATATCAACTATGACCCTAGAAATCCTACCCATTGGGATAATCTTATGCTAGTTTCCATGCGCAATTGTATTGCATACCATTCCAGATTAGGTTCTCTCATTTTATGCCACGTCTGTTTTGGAATCACATTTGCATCAGAGCCCTGAGCCAAAATTGCCTGTTGCATTTCAAATTATCCCATTTGAGCATTCAGACGCATCTCTCACCTAGTTCTTCTCTTATTCTTATAGATCTTATTGAGAGCATTTTACTCCATCTGGGGTTTTTCTTTTTCAGCGCAATTGTTGACTAAATCTTGAAGGTTCTCAATGACCTACTTATTACGTAGAAGCTTGATACATGCCTACAAAATTAGTTTCATCTCTGCAGGCTCAACCCTTTTGTCGATACCCGTGGTAGGCTTGCTTACAACATTGCATGTGCTCAGATCCGTGAAGTCCTTCCTTGTTGCGAAAAATGTTTCCTTTTCCCTTTGTATATTGAATCCTTCTTTTTTCTCAGGAGCTCTCTGGACCCAAACATCAGTGACAAGTCTCTTATCTTCTGATTTATCTTCTCCAATTGCTACGCCACTTCTGGTTACAATATTTATGCTAGGGTATTCAGTGTAATGTTCCTCTCTCCTCTTTTGAACATTCTGCGTAGGTTTATGTGGTTTCTTCTCCTACATTTTTGCAAATAATACAGGGAAATATTCAATAACTTGATCAAACTTCCTACAATATCTACACGATTGTTTTTTTGGGTTCGGGAAGTTGCGAACATAATGGCCAGTCTCTCCACATTTATAACAAATTATCTTCCCCTTCCATGACTAGCTCCTCTGCCCCTTCCTCGTCCTATTCTTGGAAATCCACCGTGATGAAACGGTGATGCAGGCGAATATGGTCCTCTACCCTTAGCCTACAATCTATATGATGCAGCCTACTAAATCATCAGATCAAAGTTGCGACAATTCTTGTCATCATGTCCCACAAATCGACAAAATGTGAAGGTTTTTGTAGCTCTGGAATATATTTACCAATCCTAGGGAAAAATTTTATCATATACAGACAGTTTTTTTGGAAAATCGCGCAGCATAGTTTGGGAACCTCACTACACCCTACCCCATTTTTAATTGAACTTGGTCCTCCAACCACCAGATATTTAGTATATATAGGACATTGATCCCTGTGATGTCCCTCATCTTTATAGCGTGTGCACCATAATCCTTTGCACACATCCTTTTCCTTATGTTTTTACAACATTTGTATCTCTAAGTTAAATGCAGCCAAATGAGTTTGGATTTCTGAGCCCCAACCTGTGTGGTAGGTACAAGTGAGGCTTCTAGCTACATGGCAATCTCCACAGCTTTAGCCTTTGTCACAATCTTCTGTTGATTTAAATACTAGCACAGATGCGGCAGTAGCATAGTGATGAACCAATATTTATGTTGTGTGTCATTGATAGTAAATCCTCCATCTCTGATAGTGCTCTTAAATCATTAATTTTCCTCCCATACAGATTCATTCACTTTTTGGTGGATCTCTTTTAATTCAGTCACGCATTGAGAGTAGGATTTTGGCTTTTTGAACTTCTCCTTCAATGTAGTCTTAATATCATTAATCGTGGCATTAGGATTGGTTTCCATATACCTCATGTACAAATCCAACATACGTTCTTGAAATGCAGTAGCTAGCTTCACTTTATTAATAATATCATTATTAATTTGTTGTGTTGTCCATACAACATCTACGACGGTCCAACATTGGTCAACATCTTCATTTCCAATGCCCTTGAAATTTTGCAGCTTGATGGAAGTATCCATGTCATCTTCTGGAGGTGGAGGTGGAGGTGGATTGGATGGCATGTTAGAGTGAGATGAATTTTGGAGTGGATTGGATGGGATATGAACTATGGCCAATGACCCAATAATATCCCGTTCTTTCAATTCCTCTTCTTCTGAGTGCGCAGATTCACCAAAGCTACTTGTTTCATATTCATCGTTGCTGTCATATTTACCTTTGGGAGGTATATAAACAAAATTGTCTTCTATATCTACTCTGTAAGTTCTTCCGCTATGCGTAGTTGGGCCTCTTCGGGACATTCACTCAATGTGGTTGCACAGAGTACCCTGTAATACCCAATATGCCCAAAATTGAGCGTAGTTTTTTTACGTTTTCAGGAACTGCCAGTTTAAAAATAACAAAAATCCTATTTTCATCCACCATCAATCCCTACTGACACAAAATATGACCCAAAAAAATCCAAAGGGGATGCAAAATATGCACTTCTTCAAATTCAGCGAGATCTGAGGCTTTCGACAAGTATCCAACATTAAGAGCAGGTTTGAAACATGCTTCTTTACTATGCAAAATATAGCACAATCATCAAAATACACTTCTAATAATGTATGTATATAGTCCTCAAACGTAGCTACCACCATGCGCGAGAAGATTGTTGGCACATCCTTCAAACCAAATGGCATTACTGTGTATTGGAATGATCCCCATTCCATCGCAAAGGTTGTCATACTTTTGTCTTCATGATCGATTCTTATTTGGTGGTATCCAGAAAAACCATCAGTGAATGAGTAGGCCTTCTTTCCTCCCAAATTGTCCAATATTTCATGAGAAAATGGACTTGGAAATGTGTCATGCATACAAGCACCATTTAACTTTCGCAGATCCACATAGATAATTATTTATCCTTTGGTCTTCTTTTCTTGGACCACCATGGGGCTTACCCAATATTATTCTTCTACTAGTTCAATGATCCCTACAACAACCATTTTATCCAACTCCTCTTTGAACTTATTCTTGTATTTGGGATTTAACCTGTAAGGATGTTGCTTAACAGGTCACGCATCCAGTTTCAGTGTGATATTCATTACACCCAAATCCCAAACAATACCTTTCAACTTGGAAAAATTTGTGGGAAATAAGCCCTTATATTCAGCAAGCATCTCCGCAGCCTTAGCTATTATATCTTCATCCTAGTAATCCCCAACTTTAGAAATCTTAGGTTGCTATTTCATTCCTATGTTGTGTTAGTGTCAGTTCAGTCATACTACCATCAGTGATCAAAACTGCTCTTTTTGCATTTGCATATTAGGTGTCTCATACCAATAAATTTCACCATTCCGCTAGGTCATGGATTCATTTATGGCAGTAATGTTTCATCAGTTTTCCCTCATGAGGTACTTGCTAATTTTCCTCCCTATGGTTTTCATTCATTAGTCACTTTCATTCTCAAAATCATATCAGTAGGTCATAGGATGGGTCTCTTTAGTATCTAAGGTCTCATCACTGTCAAAATAAATGAGTCAAGTGTCAATAAAGATCAGCATGGTCATGAGGAAGTCAATAAATGCAAATTTATAGCACCAAGAGGATCAGAGATATCATTCATTTAGTTTGAGGTAATTTTCACCTCAAAACCGTGTTTTGAGGTGAAAAAATAATGCTTTGCCTTTCAGTCACAATTCAGAAGCTGTTATCTCCACAAAGTGAGGTCCCTGCCTTCAAAGCAAATTTTTCCATAGCATGTTTAGCACCAAATCATCTTCAAAGCAAATCCAGCAGAAAGAGCCCGGAAAGAGCTTTCCAACGGTATACTACACTCTCAAAACCGACTTCTGGATTGAAATTTATGCTTAAGTGAAGTAAAAGTCCCTATATCCTCATATATCCCCTATTTCCCATTTTTCCCTTTAAAACTTTGTATTATTAAAGTTTTATATTTCCTTTGAAAATTCCCTTTTTCCCCTTTCCCGATTATAAATCGCATTATGATGTTAAACCCGATCCCAAACCACTTCCACACCATTACCCTTGAAATCTTATTATACAATCAAAGTTTCCATTATATATAACCCCGCCGCATAAACCACTTCCCCACCATGCATATAATAAAAACTTTATGATATAAAGTTTAAGGTTCTTGTTATAAATCGCAATCGCAAAAAATTGTTCAATCGCAACATGTTTATTGAACGCTCTGATCGGCACATTGCATGAAACTCCGATTGCGATCACCCGATCGCATTCCCCTCTGATCGCGACCTCCGATTAACAAACCCCGATCACCCGATCGCATTCCCCTCTGATCGCGACCTCCGATTAACAAACCCCGATCACCTGATCACATTCCCCTCCAATTGCGACCTCCGATTAACGAACCCCCGATTGGTCCAGCACCGTCGATCTTCCCCACCGATCGAACGGCCCACATTCAATCGCACCATCGCAATCGGCATTCCCATATATGTCACATTTCGCTCCCTCCCGATCTCCGATTGCAATTGGCCCTTGGGTCCCACCATCAATACCTCTGCCCATTCATATAAAGAGCTTATCTCCTTCGTTAACACAAAATTTTGGTTTAAAATATAATATAAAGGGTTTTCCCCTCATCGCATCGGAAATATTGTATACACCATCCCGCTCCGTCCCACCTCCCGATTTGCGATTGCGATTGGTCCTTGGGTCCCACCATCAGTACTTCTGCTCGTTCATAAAGAAAAGGCCTAGCCCTTTGTTAATTCAATACGTTGGTTATATTTGTTTATTACAAAGGCCGTCCTCCCATCGCATCGCATATCTGTAATATCACTCCCCTCCCCCTCCACTCTGATATTGTGATTGCGATTACTATGTTATATCATATCTCTGGCCTGCTCCTGATCCCGATTGTGATTTTCATAAGTTTCCCGCCTCCATTTCCCTTCCCTTTCCCATTTAAATACATTCCTCCCTTCACGAACGCATAAATTCATTTTTCCAAAGAAAATATAAGAAAAGGCAGTTTTATTTAAAGAAATAATGGAAAGCGAACAGTCAAAGGCCGAGAACCCAGATTGTAACAGTCACATTTTTGGTTACATTACAGAGATGATCCACGCTACAGGTTTCGCCTCCTCATTGGGTATCAGAGAATTTCAAATGAAATTATGTAACGCAACTTTTCCTTTATGAAAATATTATTGGCTCTTGGTTTTCCATCTTCAATTATGATTTCTCCTCTTTCTATCGTTCTATATTCCCACAAATTTGTCTATTTACTGTAAATTCTAATAATTTGTAAAAGGATGGAAAGTCCGAGATCTGAAAACTCAGAAGTAGGGGAAAAGTGTGGCAGTGAGCTTTGCGCTCCTTTTGTACAGTCTAGCAGGGATTTAATAAAGTGATGCAGCTCTGATTTATGGGATTCATGTGGTATGAGTTTTAGCATATGTTTCTCCTTTATGTTTCATATGTATTTTGTTATGCTTCACAATTCATTCATAAACATTACCAGTTGAATGTTTTCAAGTAGAAAGGTAGAATCCATTTTATATGCTCTGCCTTGGGAAACCGTTCATACTCTGTGTGTTTTCTTCTGTTTGAAAAGGATCCATGTATTATGCCCTTTTCATCTCCTCAATAGTCTTTTCATTTCACCTTATTTCAATTTGATTGCTAAACCTCCTTCCTGCCTTGCCCCATGAAATATCCTGTGTCCTTGATTTAATTCCTCAGCTCGGGCTATCCTTTTGTCCCATACATCCTTGAAATTCAGTCATTTATCAAACTCTTTTCCCATTTATATACCTAGCCTAAAATCCATCTCATTATTGTTTATTGAATATCTATTCTACGGAGAGAGCCCTCTCCTGTCCTTGTAGGGCTAGCTACAAGGCTGAGCGTGGTTTAGTTGTTACCCTGATTTTCCTTTTTCAGCCTAAGGTTCAGATTGGGTGCTAACATCTCTGGTGATTCCACTGGGGAACTGTTACAAACTTTTTGCATAAGAAGATTTATCACCCCAGTAATATTTTTTCTTGCAAAGTCTTGATGATGATATTTCAGAGTTTTCTAGGCTGATATAAATATTTTACAGTAGTAATTTGACCACAACGTTGTTGGTCTCAATCTAGTCTCCTAAATTGAGCTCATTTAATTGTCAACTAGGGTTGGTAAACTACTGAAGTGAAGTGTACTGTATGTACCTAGGTGCTTGTTTCTTAATGCGTTGTGTGTAGTGTTTTGTGATATTTTTGGTCTTTTGTGATGATTTATGATATTTTTGGTCTTTTGGTGATTTTATGTTCACAAGAAAGATGACTAGAAAGCTGATGGAAGGAAGCTAATGATTAAAAACAGAGTGAAACCTAATTGGTTGATGACAAATGACTGATACAAATGCAATACTTCAAACAGAATCAAATCTAAACTATGACCAATCAGAAACAAAGCTTGATAATGACTTTTAAGCAAATGATTCAAAACACAAACTAAACTTGTCAAATTCTTTCATCAAAGGCATTTGAGAGAGAGCTTGAAACATGGTCAACTAAGTATGCAAATCTTCCTAACTAAACAGTTTAAAAAACTAACTTATAATGATGCAACATTTTATCCTTGATTAGAGATTTGTTGAAGCATATTTGGAATAAAAAATTTATACCATCATAAGATCTTCTACTCTAAAGCTAATTCCTAACTCTATTCTGCAATTTAATTGAATGTCAAAAAACCTTACTCAAGAGTTATTGATTTCTTTTCAAAGTAGTCTTTTGAGGGAGGGCTCTGTTTATGAAATGATAAGGAAATTGCAGAGGTACTTCAGGCCTTAAAATGATGTTGTCTTCTGTTCATATGGTGATGAATCAATTATGGATTTTAGAACAAGAAGAGGTTTGTAAATAATGAAGGTTGTTTTGTTAAATTTAACAACTGAAATAATCTAGTATGCAGTGAATGACAACTGAATGTGGAGTTCAAATGCAATGAGTTGAGCTACAACCAAACCTAAGATGTCACTAGCCTAAAACAGTGTTAAACTACAAGTCATTATCAAACTTAAAGCAAAACAACTGAACATGAGTTAAGTGCAATTAAACTCCGGAGCATCCTAACTAAACTATCATGCATTATTCTATGGAATTATACAGTCTGTTTGTCCATCATGATTGATATTTTGGAAGAGTTCCTTCTTTTGGAAGAGTTTTTAGAACAATCCAGACTGTGTAATTGAGTGCAAATGCAAATGTAAAGACTGAAAGCAATGAAAAACTAAGATATCATGGCTATCTCTCACTCGTCATTATGATATTTTGGACAAGCGTTTAAGAGCAAGAACAACTATGGTACTTAGTGAAAACACACAACTAAAACGTTCAAGATCACAATCATGCTTAAGACAATATAAAGATTTCTTGGAAGAATTTCTTCTTGTGGAAGAGTGCTTATCATAAGTATAACTGTGATAGTGAATAAAAGAGACTACAATTAAACCCTACAATACTATAGCCATTTCCCATTCATCATTATAATCTTTTGGAAGAGCTTCTTCTTTTGGAAGAGTTAGAATGAGTATAACCACAGTAGCTAATGAAAACAACTACTAATTCAAATTCAAAAACGTAAAGGCAGCTATAATACTTATCTAAATTACGCAAATAAATCCGTGCAAGAGGCAGGGGCCCTCTACCACCTAACGGAATCTAACTCCAAATCAAATCAACGCTTTCAAAACAACACTGTCTGCTTCATTAAAAGTGAAATAACTTGAACAGAGCACTCTGCGTCTTCAGAAATGTAGCACAGAATCTAAGCAAAATCTAGAACAAAATCTAGCATAAAATCTAGCCTAGCTCTCGGTTTCCCAAGTGTTTATATAACAAATGTAAATAACAAGATTTGAAACAATTCAGGAACACTGTATTTCCTTATCGGAATCACATTAGGACTCTTGAAGTGGCTACGTGAAAAGGAAAAAGACATATGGACTGAGACAGTCCTAATAGAAGTCTTCCTTCCTAAATGTGTTCCCACGTTCCAAAACCATACCCAGAATTCGTTTCTTCTTCCATGATGAGCAACGAACCATGTAGACATGACGTGGAATATGCCCATATGCGGTTTTTCTTGAGAGACCACCTGGAACATACTCAAACGTGAAGACAGCTGCAGAATCGTCGGTTAGCTACGGAATGTGTGCATTCTGCAGCTAGTTCCGGTCAAAATTCTTTACAATGGCAAAAATCACAAAACTTAGCAAGTCAGTCATGTAAATCATTCTAAAAGTAATTTTAACTATATTCATTGATCAATTGGGTCTAGGATAGCAATGGACAAGGGAAAATGAGGTAAAATGAGGTGAAATAAAGCACAATTTTGAGGCTCAACATACCCCCACTGCTGTCTCTTTGCATGTCCTCATGCAAATTATCCTATGAACTGAGAGGCTTCTGCAAGGACATCTAATCCTCTTCTTCTCCTTTGTCTGGAAGCTAGAGATCTTCTGGGTTTTCTGATAACAAGTTTGAACCTTAGGTTGGTGAGTGCCCTGATTAGCTTCTTGTTCCTTTTCTTCAACTTTTCATTGGTCTTCTCCACTTTGTCTATATGTAGGGATAAGGTTGAGTTCATATCAGTTTTGAGCTTGAATTGATCCTTGAGAATTTCATTCTCATTTTTTATGTGTCTATTAAGTATTTCCAACTCATACCTATCCCTTATTAATACATCTATTTCAGACAGTGGAGGACTAGGGGTTCTCTCCTTGCTTTCTGAAGCTCTCCTTTCCAAAGTTTCCACATAGTCATAAATTTCTTGTTGAGCAGGGTCAATTTCAGGGGTTCCTTCATTAAAATCCTCTTCAACATCTTCTTCAATGGATGTTTCTTCATCTTCTATATTAATCACCCCTGTTTGTTTGATTTGAGTTTTCCTTAGTTTCCCCTTTAGTCTGTGGCTTCTTCTAGGCTGAGAAGATCCCTCTCCTTTCTCCATGGCAGATTTCCTGATTACTTTTTCTTTCTTAAGTTGTCTCTTGATTTGAGTCAACTTCTCTGAGATGATTTCCTCACTACTTTCTTGGACTGTTTTGTCGATTTCAACTTTTGAGGCTCTCCATTTTCTACTTCTCCTTGCAGGCTGTGGTTCCGGTGAGGATTCTTTTGGCTCTTCAAAATGATTTCTTATCAAGAAATTGTCCCATGTATCATTTGTTTTGGCTAAATGATGTTCAATCAAAATTTTAACCAAACCATGATGATATAAAGTTGTCTCTAAAAATTGAACCCTTCTTTGAACACAGGAAGCCATCTTTTTCAAGCTTTGAAGTAAGAAATAGGGTAGGTTTAAGTCTTCCCCCAGAAAATGCATTATCAGTCTAATGTGGTAGACATAAAATGTACCATATCTACCCTCACATGTAATAAATTTTTGCAGAAGAAGTAGTATGTTTCTCCATTTATTTTTCAATGCAGAACTTGGAATTCCTTTCTTAAATACAGTGGCATCCATACCTGGTGATTTTAGAATTTGTTTCCAGGATTCATTGTGGAATTCTCTGTTTTTAAACCATCTCTCTCCATTTCTGAGCAACCCTGTAGCTTCTGCAATGAAAACTTCAGTGACAGTGAACTTGACATCTCCCACTTCAACTTCAGTTCCTTGAAATGATCTTGCAAATGTTTTAGTGACTTCTTTGTGGAAGCCATTAAATTTCTCCAAAAATTGAAGCCATCCTATCTGTTGCAACATTTCTTTGCATTGAGGGTAGCCTTCTAAATATTTTGAACCCACTGGTTTAGTTCTTACAATGAAACCCATGATTACTTCTTCAATGTTCAGATTAACACTCTTCTACCCACAGAAACAATAACTTTCACCTTCGAATTGAAATGGCTTCAAGTTATTAATGACAATGGCTTCAAACTTTGGAATGACATACCTCTGATTGACAGTGACAACAACTTAAAACTTCGAGCTGATATACCTCTGGTTGACAATGAAAATAACTTCAAAACTTCGGACTGATATGCCTCTGTTGACAATTGAACTTTGGACTGATATGCCTCTGTTTGACAGTGACAAATGGCTTCAAATTTCCCACACTACTATACCTCTGTCTCTCGGTGGCAAATAGCTTCAAATTCTTCTCTGCTATACCTCTGAGTTTACCCTTTTGCTCTGCTCTGCGTTTACAATGGTAATGATCAATGCTATACCTCTGCGTTTACAATGATAATGCTTTGATATTCAAACTGATATCCTTTTGCTCTGCTCTCGGTGATAAGAATATCTCTGTCTACGGAATGAAATGCCGGCTACAGAATGGAGTGATGGCAGTGGTCACGGAATGAAGTAGTGGAGTGAGGTGGAGGAAACGAATTAATGATTGAAGAGACGGCGGAGATTTTTACAACGGCAAAGAGAATCATCATTGAATGATTTGGTTAAGAGACGTGAAGAATTCAAATACTTCAGCCATTTTAACCGCTTAAATGATGTCGGGCATGGAATTTGAAATGAGAGATTTTAATCCAAAGTCTGTGGAGGGTTTATTGGTCTTGATCAATAAAAATAATTAAAACAACCTTTTCGAACAATTCATAACTAAAACTATGCTAAACTTTATGAAATGCCATTATAATCTAAACTTGTTACCTCTGCTTTTCATTTGATTTTTTGTAGTCTTTGTCTTCTTTGTTCACCTTTGGAAGAGTCTTCATAATTCTTCTTGATGTTTCTTATTCATGGATATTCTGGATCATTTTGTTGCAATTCTAATGTCTGCTGGTTAATGCCTTCAGGATTTGTAGCTGCGGAATGTCTAGCTAGCTGCGGAAAGCCTGATCAGCTGCAGAATGTCTGTTAAGCTGCAGAATGTACCTGTAGAGCATTTTGATCATGGAATGGAGTGTTTTTGGAATATAGGTGAAATGTTATATGGTATGAATGAATATGGATGATGAGACATGATATGTATGAAGTGGATGATGAAATGGAATGGATTCAGTTTATGAAATGGAGTGAAAGAACATAAGAACTGCCCTGCAATCCATGATATGTTTTATTCATTTACAGCAAGACATCAGACTTTAAATCTTGACATGAAAATGAGATGGATGGAGTATGGAATGAGATGAATGAAACATGGAATGAAGTAGAATATGAATGAATGAATGAAATGGAGTATGGATGGATAGGTGAGTGGAGTGAAATGAAAATGAGATGGATCATAAGCACTATGGATCTGAACTTATGATTTTGTAACAGCTGCTTGTAAAAACAAAAATGGGAAAAGTTAGAGTGTCAGAGAGACTCTGATTTTCACCCTATCTTTTCTGTATAAACATGCCAATCAATGATTGGTTTTCATGTTTATACCTTTATTTTTTTTATTTTTTATTTTTTTTTTCAAAAGAGAAATGCTTCAGAAAATTTAATCAAGTTGATGAAGAAGAGAGACTCTTCTTCATTAACTTCACATCATTGTCTTCTTGGAACTTCTTGACAAACTCTTCTCTTGAGAGTGGCTTGTGGTATAGCTTTAGTCTATGACCATTCACAAGAAAAGTAACCTCTTCTTCATCTATAGTTCTGATTTTTACTGCCCCATTATCAAAAATTCAAACAATTTCATATGGCCCAAGCCAATGTGTCTGAAATTTCCCTTGAAAATCCTTGAATTTTGAATCAAACAAGAGAGCCCAGTCTCCCTCTTTGAATTTCTTCTCCTTGATTTACTTGTCATGCCATCTAGCCCTTTGCCGTTGGACTAGACTTGTTTTCTGAACTGCATCTTGTCTGATCTCATCCAATTCATTAATTTGCTCCAGTCTATGCTTTTGTGCCTCCGTTAGATCAAGTCCTAACTGAACTGCCATCTTGAATGTTTGAATTTGGAACTCTATGGGAAATAAAACTTGCTTTCCATAAACAAGCTCATAAGGAGTATGGCCTGTTGTGTTTCTCCATGTAGTTCTATAGGCCCACAAGGCTTCAGGAAGCCTATCTACCCAATCTCTTCTATGTAAATGAACAGTCTTTGTTAGGATTCCTTCAATGACCTTATTAGTAGATTCCACTTGACCATTTTCTTGTGGATGATAAGGAGTAGTTTTTCTATGCCTGATTTTGTACCTCTCCATCATTTGCTCCACTAGCCTTGATGTAAATTGAGCTCCTTGATCTGTAACAATTTCCCTTGGGACACCAAAACGAGTAAAAATATCTTCAAAAAGAAAAGTAACTACAGATGCTTCATTAGCAACAAGTAATGGCTTAGCTTCTACCCATTTAGTAACATAATCAGTGCAAACTAATATATATCTCTTCTGTCTTGATGGAGGACTAATAGGTCCTACAAAATCCAAAGCCCATTTTTCAAAAGGTTCAATATGTACCTGAGGTTGTAATGGCATCTCACCTGAAGGAGAAGGTTTCCCTACCCTTTGGCAACTGTCACACCTTTTGACATACTCTTTAGCATCTTTAAACAAAGATGGCCAATAATATCCTAAATTAAGGATCTTATAGGTTGTCCTCTTATCTGCAAAGTGTCCGCCACAAGGTTCGTCATGACATGCCTTGAGAATCTCAGGCATCTCATCTTCACGAACACACCTTCTAATGATCAAATATGGACCTGTCTTGTACAACTCATTAGCGACCCATGAATATTTTGCACTATCATTAATGATTTTTCTTTTATCCCTTGCATTCATAATTGAAGGAAATTTTCCTGAAACTAAATAATTAGCAATATCGGCAAACCATGGAGTTTGAGTAGAGATTGCAAAAAGATATTCATCAGAAAATTGATCTTCAACCGGAGTGTCATCTTTGATATTTTGGAGTCTAGATAGGAAATCAGCCACTGTGTTTTGTTTTCCAGGCCTATCTAGAATAGTAATGTTGAATTCTTGTAAGAGTAACAACCATCTTATAACTCTGCCATTAGTGATTGATTTGTTCATTAGGTATCTAATTGCAGAATGATCAGTGTGAATAAAAGTTTCATAGCCTGTTATATAGTGTCTAAATTTTTTTATGGCATGAACAACAGCTAAAAACTCTTTTTCAGTTACAGTATAGTTTAACTCTGCAGGAGTCAAATTTTTACTGATATAATAGATGGCATAGGGAATTAAATCTTTCTGTCCCAATACTGCTCCTAGAGCTGTATCGGAAGCATCTGTCGAGATATGAAAAGGTAACTTCCAGCTAGGTCCCCTTAATATAGGTGCTTCAGAAATTTTGGTTTTCAGGGTTTCAAAAGCTAACTGGCAATCAGAAGTCCACTTAAATTCACAATCTTTGGTGAGTAATTTGAAGAGAGGAGATGCTATTTTGGTGAAGTTTTCTATAAATCTCCTATAATACCCTGTAAATCCTAGAAAACTTCTAACATCTCTTTGACAACTTGGAATGGATAGGTTAGAAATGACTTCAACTTTTGCCTCATCAACTCTAATCCCATCCCCTGAAATGTGGTGCCCTAAAACAATACCTTCAGTAAACATCATAAAACATTTTTCATGACTAAGTGAAAGGTTTGCTTCTTGACATCTTTTTAAGACTTTTTTCCAAGTTTTATAAAGCCTCTTCAAATGTATTCCCATAAACTGTGAAGTCATCCATGTACACCTCTACACAATCATGTATTAGATCCGAAAAAATTCCTAATACTGCCCTTTGGAATGTTGCAGGTGCATTGCATAATCCAAATGGAAATACTTGGTAAGCATAGGTACCCCAAGGACAGGTAAATGTGGTTTTATCTTGGTCTTCAAGTGCTACTTGGATTTGATTGTAACCACTAAACCCATCTAAGAATGAAAAGTACTTTTTGCCAGCTAATGTATCTAATACTTGATCTATGAAAGGTAAGGGAAAATGGTCTTTAAGAGTAGTTTTATTCAATTCTCGGTAGTCAACACACACCCTCCATTTTCCATTTTTCTTTGGCACAATTACCAAAGGAGAAACCCACTGACTATCTGAAATAGGATAGATGAAATTAACATTTAACAATTTTTGCAATTCCTCTTTAACAATTTCCCTAAGATTTGGATTCATCCGTCTTTGAGGTTGTCTCATTGGTTTGAAATTTGCCTCTATATAGATGTGATGAGTACAAGTCTTGGGGCTTATCCCTTTCATGTCAGTGTATTCCCATGCATATGCAGAAGAATGTCTCTGTAATACTTTGACTAACTCTTCTTGTTGAGATTTTTCTAGGTTCTTATTTATATTCAAAGTTTTGCCTGGAAAAATTTCACTTGTAGAGCTGCCAAATTTGTCCATAGAATGAAGAGACATTTGCCTAGATGATAAAAACTCAATATTGGATCCCTCTTGAAATGATTCATGTTTGTGTTCTGGAGAAGATTCAAAGTTTTCTAGAGTATTCAGAATTCGATTATCTTCACTAATTTCTGAAATTGTAAAGAGTGGTTGTAAATATTCTTCATCCTCTATCCATTGAGTGTCATCTAGATCTGTAATTGTCCTAGCTGGAGGATATAAAGTGAATTTCTTTGTTGAACTACCATCAGAAATATACATATCACCGGACCTACAACTAATAAAAGCATCAGCTGTAGCCAACCAAGGTCTTCCTAGTATAACAAGATGGCCTCCTAGATTATTCTTGGGTGTTAGGATCATGAAATCCACAGGGTACTCCCAAGAGTCTAGGGACACTGGAATGTCTTCTATTACCCCATCTGGTCTGATCACAGATCTATCTCCTAATTGTAATAGTGTGGGTGTAAAGAGAAGATTAGGAAGTTTCAGTTTGTCCATGATTTGTCTACTCATGATATTTATTGCTGCTCCTAAGTCAATGAGTGTGTTTTCAATTTCAATTCCATTGATGTGAATTTTGACAACTGGATTTCCTGGGTCAAGGTACTTTGGAATAGTAATCTTACCCATCATAATGTCTGCTATTTGTCCTACCAGTTGAATTTTCTTGGTTTCTCTTATTCCTTTTCTTGTTGTCTTCATACTCAACTCCTTTATTGTTTTGGCTAAAATTGGGATTTCCTTGATGGCTTGCAATAATGGAATTTTAATGCAAACATTTCTCAATTCATCTAAGAAATCATAATTAGGCACCATGATTTTTTTTTCTACACCTCTATCAATTTGTAATCTTTCCGGAAAGGGAGGTATAGAAGTAGATGTGGATGGTTGCTCTAATACAAGAGTTGGATTTATTGGATCTTTTTGTTTTAGTTTTTCAATGTGTGGGTCTTGAAAGGATGTGTCTTCCTCAAGACTTTTATTCACCCGTAGGGAGTCTTCCTCAGAATTATCTTGTTATTGTATGATCACAGAAGGTTTCCTCTTTTCAAGTATCCTTCCAGACCTAAGTTGAACATCACTAAGGTCTAGAGGAGTACTTAAATAAGTTGGAAACAGTTGGCCTTCTATCATATATGTATTCTGAGGGTTCTTATTATTGGGGTTTGGATTATTGGGGTTTGGTATGGGTTGAGCCGGAAATTGATTTGATTTTTGAGGGAATGGTAATGGAAGTGGTTGATTTTGATGTGGTTGGTTCTGATGATGTTGTTGAGGATTTTGTTGAAGATTTTGAGGAAAATTTTGTTGAGGATTTTGAGGATAAAAATTTGGATATGGTGGATAGGATGGTGGATACTGATAGTATGGAGAGTATCTTCCATAGGGACTTTGTGTTCCTTGTGCCCAAGATTGAGATTGATTTTGAAATTGGGGCCAAGGTTGCTGCCAAGAATTCCAAGGTGGAGGTTGATTATACATTTGATCATGGAATCCTTGTGTCTGAGGTCCCTCCCAAGGTCTTCTAGATACAAAATTAAGAGACTCTTGTAGAATACTAGCCAGGAGTTTCTTCTGGCTTGACTTTGAGACCGGAAGAGGACAATTCTTGGTCTCATGTTTCTCAGAACAAATAACACAGGTTTCTACAACTTTTACATCCAAAGGGCACTCTCTCAAGGCATGTTTCTTCCTACATTTGGGACAAAAGATTGCCAAGGCATCAGATTCAGCCTTTTGCTTGTTTTGTATCTTGAGGGTGTCTATTTGTTCACTAAGACTCCCTAAGATTTCAGATTTAAAATCATCAAGCATATGTCCTATTTCTGATCTACTTACTGTCCCAGAAGCAGATTTACTTGCCCTTGCAAGAGCGGGATCTCTTGGACCTTTGACAGTTTTAGATTTCCCTCTTGAAAGGTTAATACATAACTCCGATATTTCAGGTAATGTGAGTTGTGATATATCCCCTTTTCCCATCATGTTAAGGATATCCAACCATTCATCCCTAATTTTTTTCAACAAAAGAGCTTTTAAGGTGTCTTGATCTAGGTCTTCCATTTTTTCCCTTTTGATGTTGTAATTAAATCTTTCCAACAAATCTTCCAAATTTTCATCTTCTTTTTGTAACATCTTGAACACTTCTTCCTTATGATTAACCGGCATACAATAATCCAAATATCTTTCTAGAAATGCTTGTTTCATGTCTTCCCATGTTGTAATAGAACTACTGATTAGACTCATAAGCCACTTCAATGCTGCTCCCTTCAAAGTTGAAGGAAATAATTTCAGTTTTTGAGCATCTTGTAAGTAGTCATAAGTCCTACACAGCACTTCAAATTCGAATAAGAAAGTTTCAGGATCTTCAGTTTTAAGTCCATAGAAGTTTGGAAGGACGGAGGGTGAAATGTTTTTCATGGTTGTATTGGTTTCTTCATCAAGTATAGGGAACCCAAAAGAGCTTCCTATTCTACCTCTTCCTCCATTTTCACCTCTACCTCCTTCTCCTCTACCTCCTTCTCCTCTACCTCTACCTCTACCTCCAAATAGTGTGTTTTCTCCATTAAAAACTCCTCCTCCTCCTTCTTCTACCATGGTTGACTCTCTTGTGGAAGTGGAAAGGTTTGTGTCCCTAACAGGAGTTTTTAAATATTCTTCTATGGCAGGTTCAGTGGATGAAGTGGAAGGTTTCTCTAATGGAATAGTTGACCTTAGATCTTCTAGAAGTCCAGGATCAGAAGAGGATGGAAGATGGGTTTGAGTTGAAGGTGTACTAGCTCTGGATCTAGATGAAACAAATGGTGTTCTAGAAATCAAACTTCTGCCTCTGCTGCTTATAAATCTTCCCCTTGAATCTCTCTCCCTACGCATATAATTGTTTTTGGATGCTAAGAAACAAAGGTTACCTAGTTTTCACTTCCCAGGCAACGGCGCCAAAATGTTTGGTCTCAATCTAGTCTCCTAAATTGAGCTCATTTAATTGTCAACCAGGGTTGGTAAACTGCTGAAGTGAAGTGTACTGTATGTACCTAGGTGCTTGTTTCTTAATGCGTTGTGTGTAGTGTTTTGTGATATTTTTGGTCTTTTGTGATGATTTCTGATGTTTTTGGTCTTTTGGTGATTTTATGTTTACAAGAAAGATGACTAGAAAGCTGATGGAAGGAAGCTAATGATTAAAAACAGAGTGAAACCTAATTGGTTGATGACAAATGACTGATACAGATGCAATACTTAAAACAGAATCAAATCTAAACTATGACCAATCAGAAACAAAGCTTGATAATGACTTTTAAGCAAATGATTCAAAACACAAACTAAACTTGTCAAATTCTTTCATCAAAGGCATTTGAGAGAGCTTGAAACATGGTCAACTAAGTATGCAAATCTTCCTAACTAAACAGTTTAAACAACTAACTTATAATGATGCAACATTTTATCCTTGATTAGAGATTTTTTGAAGCATATTTGGAATAAAACATTTATACCATCATAAGATCTTCTACTCTAAAGCTAATTCCTAACTCTATTATGCAATTTAATTGAATGTCACAAAACCTTACTCAAGAGTTATTGATTTCTTTTCAAAGTAGTCTTTTGAGGGAGGGCTCTGTTTATGAAATGATAAGGAAATTGCAGAGGTACTTCAGGCCTTAAAATGATATGGTCTTCTGTTCATATGGTGATGAATCAATTATGGATTTTAGAACAAGAAGAGGTTTGTAAATAATGAAGGTTGTTTTGTTAATCTTAACAACTGAAGTAATCTAGTATGCAGTGAATGACAACTGAATATGGAGTGAAAATGCAATGAGTTGAGCTACAACCAAACCTAAGATGTCACTAGCCTAAAACAGTGTTAAACTACAAGTCATTATCAAACTTAAAGCAAAACAACTGAACATGAGTTAAGTGCAATTAAACTCCGGAGCATCCTAACTAAACTATCATGCATTATTCTATGGAATTATACAGTCTGTTTGTCCATCATGATTGATATTTTGGAAGAGTTCCTTCTTGTGGAAGAGTTTTTAGAACAATCCTGACTGTGTAATTGAGTGCAAATGCAAATGTAAAGACTGAAAGCAATGAAAAACTAAGATATCATGGCTATCTCTCACTCGTCATTATGATATTTTGGACAAGCGTTTAAGAGCAAGAACAACTATGGTACTTAGTGAAAACACACAACTAAAACGTTCAAGATCACAATCATGCTTAAGACAATATAAAGATTTCTTGGAAGAGTTTCTTCTTGTGGAAGAGTGCTTATCATAAGTATAACTGTGATGGTGAATAAAAGAGACTACAATTAAACCCTACAATACTATAGCCATTTCCCATTCATCATTATAATCTTTTGGAAGAGCTTCTTCTTTTGGAAGAGTTAGAATGAGTATAACTATAGTAACTAATGAAAGCAACTATGAATTCAACTTCAGAAACGTAAAGGCAGCTAGAATACTTATCTAAATTACGCAAATAAATCCGTGCAAGAGGCAGGGGCCCTCTACCACCTGACGGAATCTAACTCCAAATCAAATCAATGCTTTCAAAACAACACTGTCTGCTTCATTAAATATGAAATAACTTGAACAGAGCACTCTGCGTCTTCAGAAATGTAGCACAGAATCTAAGCAAAATCTAGAATAAAATCTAGCATAAAATCTAGCCTAGCTCTCGGTTTCCCAAGTGTTTATATAACAAATGTAAATAACAAGACTTGCAACAATTTCAGGAACACTATCTTTCCTTATCGGAATTACATTAGGACTCTTGAAGTGGCTGCGTGAAAAGGAAAAAGACATCTGGACTGAGACAGTCCTAATAGAAGTCTTCCTTCCTAAATGTGTTCCCACGTTCCAAAACCATACCCAGAATTCGTTTCTTCCTTCATGGTGAGCAACAAACCATGTAGACATGACGTGGAATATGCCCATATGCGGTTTTTCTTGAGAGGCCACCTGGAACATACTCAAACGTGAAGATAGCTGCAGAATCGCCGGTTAGCTACGGAATGTCTGCATTCTGCAGCTAGTTCCGGTCAAAATGCTTTACAATGGAAAAAATCACAAAACTTAGCAAGTCAGTCATGTAAATAATTCTAAAAGTAATTTTAACTAAATTCATTGATCAATTGGGTCTAGGATAGCAATGGACAAAGGAAAATGAGGTAAAGTGGAATGAAAGAAAGCACAATTTTGAGACTCAACATACCTCATGCCTTGGTAAAATGTTGTAATCAAGGGGTCCTTCAACGACCTTGACTTCAACATTCTTTGTTTTTCCCCCTAGTTCAACATGAAGGTTATTGATAATAACTCAAGGCTTATATGTACGTCCGTCGAAATATTTTAACATCGTAGGAGATTGAGATAGGTGCGGCCAGCCAAGTGACTTCCAGCAATTTAGAGACATAATGCATGTATATGCTCCCTCATCAATAATAGTACGATGAACAAGTTGATTGGGAACATTTACTTGGATGGACAATGCCAATTCTGTTGGTAATTGCGGCACATAGCTCGTATGATTAAATACTACGAGATTGGAATCTGTCGGATCAATTCCACAATTTCCGAAAACAAAGACTGCTTCTAAGAGGGACAATTTTGCAGCACCTCAAGCACTGACATAGCTAAAGTTTATTGAGACAAATCTTCAACTATATTATAATTTTGAGCATCTTGGGCTCGAGGATTAAATGTTGATTTATGAACGACTCCTTTTGGTGGCTTGATTTTCAATTCAGAAATAGCAGTGGGCGGTATTGATTTCATAGATGGATTCATGGTCAAGGTAGTAGGTTGATCAGTAGCCTGACTACCATAATATTTATTACACACTGACACTAAAACATCAGTTGATGGCTTCATGATAGACAACATAAGAACTTGGGAACTAGAAGCTAGATCTGTAGCAACCAAATTTGTGTCCGAATTCGGAAATGGACCTATCAACATTGTGGATGCATGTGAGGTCTTAACCAATTTTGATACTTCAGCATGGTGAGGATAGTCTTGAACAAAGTGTTCCTCATTACATATTATGCAAGGGTAACGAGGTTTCTAATTTCCAGTCGATTGATCAGATGATATTTCCTGCGGGGTAGATTTTTTCTTTTTCTTGGATTTCCCATTTTTCTTACTTCCAGGTTGCTTGTCACTTTTTCCCTTGTCAGATGACACGGCATGGATTTTGGAAGAAGGTGCAAGATCAGATTTAGTAGAGTGATGTGTTCTTGAAGTACCGATCATACTGTCTTTGGCATGAGAGTCCTTGAATGGAGGAGGAAGAGTAAAATTAGATCTCGGCGCGTTGGGAATTTTCTCATAAAGCTTTCTAGAATGCGTATAAATAAAGTTTGAATATTGGGCATGAGAAATGACCTTCTATTCAGTGATGACGCCACCCTTAGCCACATCCTTAAGTATAGACGGTAACAGGGACTTAATGAACCACTCATTAAGGAGATGCTTAGGAACAAATGTCTTAACCATTCTACGATGACAACGCCACTCATGAATATGATCAGAAATGTGAGTAGCATTATTCTGTTTAAAATTATTCAATAGTTCCATTACAGTTTCATATCATATGGGTAACTATAAGTGGGTCAAAAATACAGTAGGTAGGGTAGTGAAATTATCAAATGAAGCTCTTGGTAACGCAACATACCATTTCGCAGCCGGACTAGTGATTGTACGCTGGAAAAGACGTATTCGAACGGAGTCATCATTGAGGGAGTTAGATGAAAACCACAAATGATATGTCATGACATGCATTGGTGGGTCTTCCCCAGGGTTTCCATTGAACTTAATAATATCCAAGGGTAATTTATGAGGTATCACCAGCCACCAAGGAGCGTAATTAATTGGATCATTGGTAAGTCGGTTTAAATCCAGTAACTCTAAAGTTGCAACAAAGGGCAACTATCGATTTAGGTTGGGTTAAACATAGCCAGGGTATGATAGAATTGCTTGGGTAACAGGCCTTTGAGCACCAGCATAAGGAATCTATTGCTAGTAACCCAGATAGGGGTTGTTTTGATAAGAAAACGCTTGAGGATTATGTTGACCAAAACCTGGGTACGCTACTTGTTGAAATTAAGGTTGTGGCATTTGCACTTGTGGCTACCAAGGGGTATGTCCACCAACATTATAACCCAAACTTTAATAGCCTGGATTAGGTTCCATATAGGTATAACTTGGTTGTGGCTACGACATCCCATAATATGGTAATCCAGCTTGTGAATAAATAATTCCGGATACAGGTGGTTTTCGTAAACCAACCGAAGGAGTTGGAGTCTGAGGGCCCAATACTTGAGGGTATTAGGTTGAAGGACCCATATGAGATGGTTGAGGTACAAAATTTTGAGTCTGTGACATGGGTATGTATTAATAAGTGGAGTTCATGTGGGTGAAACAGGTTGAAACGGTTGATACAAGTGTACAACCATTTGTGGTTGGGTGGGTAGAGTGGGCTCCCATTGACAAACATTCATTCTGCCATTGCGATGACCAAATAAAGATGGATTATTTTCAAAATGGATGACCATAGGTTGCCCCCCAACATGAGGAGTATAATAAGATGGAAAATATTTTTCTCCAAATGCAAGGAGTCTAGTAGAAATTTTACTAGATGGAATATACCCAGATGGACCAACTTGATATTTCCGTGATGATGTATATAAAGGATCAAGCCTTTCATTACTCACTATAGATCTACCGGTTAGAATACTAGATGATGACATTGGTGAATTCCATGGTTTTGAGGATGCACCAGAGAAGGTTCTAGATAAATATTGGTAACCAGGTGGCATGAAAGGGCCACCATAAGTTGTGAACATCGACGAGGTAGCAAGAGTAGGTGTTGTCACAACTAGAATAGATGGTCTAGCCAAAGATGTTGGCTTAGTAATGGTTATTTGACCAAATGTATACCCTATTGGATCTACGGGAACTCTAATAGACACAGGATCAAAAAAATCAGAGGCAGGTGATTGAGGAAAATACTCGTACAGGTGAAGCTCTGCCCCAATTTAGTTGGAGTTAAAGGTGTTTAGTATTGTGGTATTTATTCAATAGGAATTAAACCAGGTGGAAGGATTTCATCATCAGGCCCAATGTATATTTCAGGAGGTTGACTGTGCAATATGGGAGACTCAATGGCTACAATAGATTGTCAGGCGACCGATATAAGAACAAATTTCAGTTGTTCGACTTCAAGATTCAGATGTTTTGGCAAAAAAGTGACAGGATTTGAATCAACTTCTAGTTGAACAACGTCGAGTTCAGGAGTTATGGTCTCACTAATTAGATGGATCGTGACCATGGTTAGCTATGAGGACTCCATCTCGACAACAGTAGATGAACAAGAATTTGTAGAAACAACTTGAGCCAACTCTAGTATATGTGAGGATGATGTCGCACCAGAGGTACTAATAGTACTAGTTTCGGTAGAATGATGTCACCTTCGTCGACTAGAGATGGATTTCGATGGTAAAGGTGGTTTCAGTGATATTCTACGCGAACTACAGTGAAAGGGATGTTCTTCTTCCATGATGACTGATTTATTTTATGACTAAAAAAAAATAAACAAAATAAAAAGGTAATTCTAGGCAAAAGGTTTACCAAGTAATTGTGAACTGTAGAATAACTCCTCGTGAACCAAGAAGTACGGGCAAGAAATCTCCCCGAATGTTGTGTTCGGTGTATCACAAGTTACAAGGCAGCCGACTCGGTTCACTATGGATGGATAGCAACCTAAATTTTTCCTCCCAAATATACCCGAAGGTACATGGAGGCCCAAGTCCATATTAGCACTATCTAATGTGAAACCGCATAGTAAGAGCACCCCCTTATACTTTCCGTACTAGAACACCACCCTATATGCCCTAAGGTACATGGAAGAGCTCTAATATACTTACGTATGTGGAGTGAGTTATCACACTTGGAATGTATCGCAAACAAATTAATGACAACTGCTATGTTTAACAATGTTGGAACATGTCTCTAGCCTAGACCGTCTAAATGTTATCGTTATAGTTCCAATGCTTTCTTAGGTAAATTGATGTAAATTTTAAGTTGATCTTGTTTAGAAATTTTTTCTTTTAGGTTCACCGCATGATGTGATGGAAATTCCTAAAAAATCAAACTAAAATGATAAGAAGAATTTTTAATTTTAGCTTTTTCAATGAAATTGCTAGCAATAAAGGGAAAGAGAAATTATTTTAGGAGCAAACAAAAAAGAGCACAAACTAAAATGTGGTTTTCCTAACTTGTTCCTATGAAAAACACACAATTCACTATATGCGCATGCATGATTTTATTTTCATCTCCCTTAATGTGAATGCAAGAAAGGAAACTATATGCATCAAATAAACAAAAGCAAGTGTTTTCTTCTTTGAGAAATGAGGAATTTAACAACAATTAATGTTTTACGAAAAACGAAGAATGGAACTACAATTTTACCTACAGGAAACAAATAATTTAATGACAATTCCCTTTACAAAAACAAATGGATCTAATGCAAAAATAAAATACTTTGAATTTTCTTTGCCAATGATATAGAAAAACACTAAAGAGACATTAAACAAAATTAATTTTGAAAGGAGGAAGATTCAGGTAAGTTCACTGGTCTCTAGGAGGTATTAGACAATTGAGAATACAGAAAACAAATGGATGAGAATGATACCAATGACAAATTTGAATGAAATTTGGTTTGCTAAGGGGACAACGCAGTCTCTAAGGGGAGACAGTGTGTTGCATTGCACCCCTGAGTGGGAGACAGTGCACTGCAGTACACTGTGTCTTGACCAATAGTGTGTTGGGCGCAGAAGTGATTGTGTGGAAATTATACAAAATACATGTATGTCATGGATTCTCCTGATCTAAAAATATGCTACTGTTAAATACAGAATCGCTTCTACTTATCTTTGCGAACATTTATCCAATTACTATATCATGAAGAAAGATAAATCACACACAACACAGATAATTTACCAGGGAAAGCTTATAGCTAAAAGCCCCACTATATTCTATTGTATATTATATCATGGATCATGAAAAAATTACATACAAGGCTCCAATCCAAGAGCTCTCAATACATGAGCTCATTGTATCACACTATCATACAAAAATTGGCAAGTTCCTTAGCCAATTTACTATATCCAGATAGCCTGCCTCCACTATGCAATCCCTGCTGATATCAATCCCTGAATAAATACAATATTTCCTGCCTTGATTGTGCAAGCCTCATGGGCACATCCAATGTGTGTGTGGTTTTACGTGTGCAACCGAATAATGTCACAAATGATAGTTTACTTCCCTTTCACCTAGAACTCAACTGGGTCTCCACTAGATCTAACATGCATGCAATTAATAATAGTAAATCCTCGGTTTCATGTGAGACCATTAATTGTGAATTAATTAATAATTAATTCACTTGATCTCTCACTAGTGTATCTTCAGTTACAACTAGCACAACTAATTTTAACTCACTTAACTGAGTTAAACTACTTTTCAACTTGCATAACTGCACTTCCAACTCTATTACAACTTTGAGTCACTCAGTTACAACAAATTCAACCTGCATGTCCCACCAACTAACCACTTAACTCAAAATTCCTTTAGCTAACTGATTTTCCACTTTAGTTAACTATTTCCAAATGCTCATTGAGAATAGAATATAGTTTATTGTCCAACTAATATTAAGGGATAATAATAGTAGACATGCATCTATAAATAGACATTCATTATATAAATATAAGTTTCACATACATCTATAAATAGACATACACCTAAAAATAGCCTGAGGTTCCATCCTAGTCTAGGTGCTTCATTTTCACTAGGATCTTCTTGTTGAATCTCAATACTCCCTCTCAACAAGAAAGAGATTATCCTTCACCCCGATCCTGTCTCTATGGTATTCGAATTTGCTCCTAGTGAGTGCCTTCATCAGAATATCTACATTCTGATATTCCGTGGGAATTAACTGAAGAAACATGATTCTCCTCTACACACAATCTCTGAGATGATGGTACCAAATATCTATATTCTCTTATCTATCATGAAACATAGGATTATTCGAGATTTTAATGAAACTTTTATTATCACAATGAATCACTATCAAATCCATATGAGAACCAAACAAACCAACCAAGATATTTCTCATCGAGATAGCCTCACATGCAGCGATACTTGCTAGAATGTATTCCTCTTCCGTTGAACTGAGTGCCACGGATCTTTGCTTCCTGTTGTACCAAGAAACAATTGTAGATTTGATACTAAAGATCCCCCCTAATGTGATCTTTCTGTCTGATGGACTACTTGCCCAATCTGCATCCGTGAAGCCATGCAACTTCACTCCATCTATTTGACTGTACCATAAACCATACTCTGATGTGCCCCTCAAGTATCTCAGGACATGCTTACCTGCCTTCCAAAAGAGCTTGGTGGGCTTAACCATAGCTTGACTCAGTTGGTTAACCACATAGCAAATGTTTGGTCTCATGTTCACTAGATACATTAGCGAACCCACTAAATGTCGATAGACAGTAGCATCCACTACCTCTCAAGAAGTAGCATCCTCTTTCCTCTATTTTCCTGGAAGAGGAGTATCCATGGGTTTTCAGCCCTCAATGTGAAACTTACCCAGTATCTCCCTTGCATACTTGCGTTGAGACACAAAAATTTCACCATCTTGCTCCCATATTTCCAATCCAAGGAAATAATGAAGGAGGCTCATATCCTTCATTTCGAACTCCCTTGGAAGATCCTCCTTGCATGAGTATATTAGCTGCTCATCACCAGTCAATATTAAATCATCAACATAAATAAAAATGATTAAAAGCTTACCCTCCACCAAAATTTGGTATAGGTTTGCATCTGCTTCACTTTTGGTGAAGCCCGATCCAGTGAAATTGTTGTCTATCTAAGTGTACCAAGCACGGGGTGCTTGCTTGAGCCCATATAGTGCTCTTTTGAGTCGGCACACATGCGAATCACTTTTGAAGATATTGAAACCTTCAGGCTACTCTATGTACACATATTCCTCAATGATCCCATTGAGCAACACTTCTTTCACATCCATCTGATGAATGCGCGAGCCCATCTCCATTAAGAGAGCAAGGATGGTCCTTATGGAAGAATACCTTGCGACAGGTGCAAAGGTCCCTTCATAATCTATCCCCTTGATATGTGAGAGGCCTCAGGCCACAAATCTGGCCTTGTATTTCTCAACACTCCCATCAACAGCTTACATTACCTTGTAGATCCATCTCGAACCTACCACTGGTTTATCAACCAGCTTTGGAACAATTTACCAAGCACTATTTTTGACAATGGAATCATACTCCTCCACCATTTCATCTACCATGTGGACTCTTGCACTGATTCCTAAAAGGAATATGGTTTAGTCACAATAAATTCTCTCATGAGAGCCATGTATCCAGTAAATCATTCAAGATATTGTCTTTGTTTGCGCTGTGAAGTAGGGGCTCCTACATTCTGTGCAGCATCAGGTCTTAGCCTATCATCCTTCATGGTATGCCTTCTGCCATTTCTGATGGATGGCTCTGCATGAGTGGCTTCCTCCACTCCATGAACCTCCTCCTATGGCTAATCCACATCTAGAGACTCATATTTGGGAACCAGCAGTTCTTCCTCCACATGCATTTCTAGCTCCCTCTCAAGCGACAACCGCATGGATTTCCCCTCATCAAATTTTATATCTCTTCACACAACAGTCATTCGATTTCTTGGAAAATACACATGATAATTATGGGGTGTTTCTATGCACCCCACAAAAATTCCAACTTTAGAGTTGGCTCCAGCTTCTTCCTAGCGTCCTTGGTCACATGCACATAAACAGATGAGAAAGTGTGAAACATCCATTTTTTTACCAGTGAAATATTCTTCAAGTGTAGTCATGCCAAGTAATATATGAGTACAATGTTTTCACACATAAACCGCAGTGTTGCATGCTTCCACCCACAAATGCATTGGTAGGCCCTGATCATGCAACATCGCTCGTGATGCACCCACGATAATTTTGTTCTTCCTCTTCGCGACCCCATTTTTTTGTGCTTTATGAGGCGCTATGAGTTCTCTTTGAATTCCTTCTTTGTTGTAGAAGTTCTTGAATTCGTTAGAGATATATTCTCCACCATTATCACTCTTAAAAACCTTCACTTGCTTCCCTAACTATTTCTCCAGCAATGCCTTAAACTCACAGAACTTTAAGAATGTTTGATCCTTCTTCTGCATGAAGAAGATACAGCATTTACGAGAAAATTCATCAACAAATATTACATATCAACAAATATTACATAGTACTTATGTTTTTCTATTGAAGCAACCATGAACAGTCCACACACGTCTGTGTGAACTTTCTAAATGATCCCCGAAGCACAGTTCTCCTTCTCATGAAAGGTGGATTTTACATACTTCCCCATGGTGCAACTCTTGCATTGATCTAACTAAGCAAGTGTTCCCATTGGAAATCCAATAGATATTTGCTGCATGACTTTCAAGGCTCCATGATGAAGATGACCCAATCACCTATGTCATAATTCACCCTCACCCTGGCTCACCACTTTTTCTACCTTGCCCATCATCATAGTGCAGCCATCTACCTCTAGCTTTTATAGATTCTTAACTCGAATCCATATCCTCTTTGCTTGACCCATTGTTTTATGTCGTAGGAAATATTTTCCATTGCTAAAAACAATGTCATAGCCTCTATCCTCCAACATTGCGACTAAGACCAAGTTTTTCTCCAGACCTGGAACATGCATAACATATTTTAATTGAAATGGTTTACCTGAATCCCTCTGAAAGGTAATGGTACCAATCCCGGTAGCACTGTACAATCCACCATCGCCCATCTCTATCTGAATCTGGAGATCTTTCTCCTCCAAGTCATTGAAAATTTCCTTATCTCCCTTCATGTGAAAGGAAGCGCCACTATCCAAATACCACGCTGATCCCAATGCACTTGACACCATGCATGTAATCAAGGAGAAGTTAAGCTCAAATTGCGAGCAAAGGGCCTCACCAGTTGTAGCTCCAGCAACCTTCTTGTTCTTCTTCCTTTGTGGATAGTTAGTAGCAAGATGCCCATGTTCGTGACAGTGAAAACAATTCACCTTGGGCATATCCAGCTTCTTGCCTTTAGACTCAGATTTAGAATGGAATTTATTCCCCTTCCACTTCTTCACCTTGGCAGCCAAAGTGCAATCCTCATCATCACCATTCTTTGATGAAGAGCCATCTCTGGTTTTCCGCCTGAACTCCTCCTGCACTAGATCCGACCACAGTCATTCCCAATCTGGAAACTTTTCCCACTCGTTGACAGAGTCTTCATAACTATGCCAACTCTTAGGAAGTCCCAAGAGAGCCAAGCTCACAAAATCATCATCAGCAACAGTTATTCCCACATTCTCTGGTTCATCCCTACATTGCACAAACTTCATGAGATACTTTGGAATGGTGTTGCCCTTTTCCATCTTGATCTTTCTGAGTTGATCTCTGAGCGCCAATTTCCTATGGTCACTACTGCTTTGGAATAGATCCGTCAAAGCCTTCCACATAGAATATGGTGAGGCTTTCCCATATTGGCTTGAGACAATGTGGTCTCGTAATCCCTCCAACAAGATCCTCCTCCCCTTTTCCACTTTCTTTGGCCATGCATCAAGATTGGCAACATCTGATGAAGAAGACTTATGAACATCATTGTCAATGAATTCCTTCAAGTCATTATCTTCAGGTACTGCCTCCATATTTTCCTTCTAAGAAATTTAGTTCGAGCTTCCCTCAAGTTCATACTCTAACCTCAAGTCATTGAAAGCCATTTCGATCTTAAATAAATTGTAGCACCAAGAAAGTATTTCTACAAATTCGAATTCTTTCCACCACAAACTCAGCTCCTGCTTCACTACTACAATTTACTGTGCTCTGATACCATGTATAAATTATACAAAATACATGTATTTCCTAGATTCTCTTGATCTAACAATATGCTACTGTTAAATACAGAATATCTTCTACTTTTCTTTACAGAAATTTTTAAAAAAATTGCCAATTACAATATCATGAAGAAATATCAATCACACACAACACATATAATTTACTAGGGAAATATTATAGCTAAAAACCCCACTATATTATATTGTATATTATATCATGGATCATGAAACAATTACATACAAGGCTCCAATCCAAGAGCTCTCGGTACATGAGATAATTGTCTCACACTGTCATACAAAAATTGGCAAGTTCCTTAGCCAATTTACTATCTCTAGACAACCTACCTCCATTGCACAATCCCTAAATGAATGCAATCTTTCCTTCCTTTACTGCGCAATCCTCATGGTCACATCCAATGTGTGCGTGGTTGCATGTGTGCAACCAAATAATGTCACAACTGATAGTTTACTTCCCTTTCACCTAGAACTCAACTGGGTGTCCATTGGATCTGACATGCATGTAGTTAATAATAGTAAATGTTCATTTTCATGTGAGACCATTGATTGTGAATTAATTAATAATTAATCCACTTGATCTCTCACTAGTGTATCTTCAGTTACAACTAGCACAACTGATTTTAACTCACTTAACTGAGTTAAACTACTTTACAACTTCCATAACTGCACTTCCAACTATGTTACAACTTTGAATCACTCAGTTACAACTAATTCAACCTTCATGTCCCACCAACCAACCACTTAACTCGAAATTCCTTTAGCTAACTGATTTTCCGCTTCAATTAACTATTTCCAGGTGCTCATTGAGAATAGAATATAGTTTATTTCCCAACTAATATTAAGGGATAATAATAGTAGACATGCATCTATAAATAGACATGAATTATATAAATATAATTTTCACATACATCTATAAATATATATACACCTAAAAACGACCTGAGGCTCCATCCTAGTGTAGGTGCTTCATTTTCACTAGGATCTTCTTGTTGAATCTCAACAAATTGAAAATGCAAGTTACAGAACACACTTCTAATGCAATTATTTCATTCAAAAGTCGAAAAATTGAAAGTAGATGCTACTGATGAGAATTAGAAGAGGAAAAAACACGAGGAATGAGAGGAAACTCCCCAATGGATTCACCAATTTGTTATGCAGAATTGTGATCTACGGATAAATCCAATTCCCTAAGAGTGGTGCTAGGAACTTAGAACAATAGATGAAAGACTTTTCTAACACTTTCTCTAAAATAATCAGACATACATAATGATAGAAGAACCTACTTGCAATCCAAGCGCTTCTCCTTCTCCTTCTGTCACTTTTGTTGTCGCCTTCAATCCAACTCAAATCACCAGATTTATTCCTACAAGCATAAACATAAAACAAAAAACATATTGAAATATACAAATGCCTACTTATCTTAATCACTCAAATAGATTAGACATGAAACACATATATCATTCAAGAATCCATTGCATGAGAAATAGAAACATAAACAGATACATATATGGGAAAATGAACAACAATCTTTATTAAAGAGTAGAAGGGGGAGGTTACAATCAATGATTGATTTGATGCCACCAGCTCCAACTTCATCCCAGCATCATCACATCCAAAATCACACCAACAATATATAGTACTTTCACTCTGTCAAATGAGAATCCAACAACATTTCTTTACCAAAATTCTTCCTTCCCTAACACTAGGATTTGTGCTCAATTTATAGGGAAACTGATGGTAGTTTCTTAATGAATGACTTTTTAATAATAGGAAATACATGTTCCCAAGTTCATTGGTGTTAGATGGACAGTTAGATTCGAAGTTTGACACATATGGACTCTTCTAGAAGGCACTGACCATGTGGATATTTCGGAACAATGAGAATTTCGCTCCCAATTGACCAACACATTCTTGAATGTCGGGAAGTGCATTACAGTGCACCCTTGAATGTAGGATGCTACATATGCAACGTAGTTAGTCCCTTTCGAGGCAGCATTGGTGAGTTCATAAGTGATATAACATATACTTCAGACCTTGGAAATATCACAATATAATCCATGAATGAATTGTTCTTCTCTTAGGGCATATAACAAGTGAAATGTAAGGGGATGATAGACCCTATTTCATTGGTCCTGGGGATGATGTCCAGTTTGACCAGGTCATGGGGGATGATGCCCAAATTGAAATATAACAAGGTGATATCTTATTTATTCTTGTGGTATGTGGCCTTGAAATCCCTCGTCCTCTTTGTGGAGTCACCAGGTGAACCAATTACAATCAGAAAGAGTGACTATTCTTTATTCACCTTTAAAAACTAGTACTAGGCGTTCATGCAAAAACTTCAAGAGAATATTGAGTTTAGAATCTTCATCTCCTGGCAGATGCACCAAAAGATGTTAGCGCTGGAATCAACACTTGGATTGTGACAAGCACCTGACCAAACACATCTTAAGCTCAAGGGATTTTCTTATGAGTGGATTGAGTTTTTTTTTTAAGTGGTTGGGAATCACAAACATTGAAAGGAGTTTTGAAAAAATAAGAATATCTCACACATATGAGGGCACTGATGCATAATGTGGAAGCAAGTTTAGGTTTGTAGCTTGATGGCTAGAAAAATGGAAGATTACAGTAGATGTGTAAAACAAACGACCACTATTAAGAAAAGGGTGACACAAATTCTAGACCTGAAATATATTGTGAAAGAAATATTTATAAGACTTACTAGACTCTCACTTTACACTTTAAGAATCCTATTACATAGAATGCTTCCAACTAACATGACCTCATCAATCAGGAATGCTTGATAAATCAAGACAGACAAAAATAGATTAATCATGTAGCCTAGTTCAAAAGACTTATAAGAGTATGAAATAGGATTTAATTCAACCTCAAGGAATGGTTGTGAACTATCTTCAATTCGTAATGAATCAAGAATGCTTGATAAAACAAGACTTACACAAACATATTAATATTTCATGATGGTTCACAATACTGATTATAATATGAGATAGAATTGTGCAAATCATAATTTGGAATGAAACAGTAAATTATTGAAACACATAAGAAGATAAACAATACAAACACCATACAAATTGTGAGTCCTCAAGAGTGCCTCTGGATATATTATATGTTCAAAAAGGTACCACACATTATGCCATGAAATAGAAAACCAATGAACCCTTTCTTCCTTGCCTTACATAGTATATATACAAAAAAGGAGTTCTGTAAAAAGCCTCCATAAAAAGTAAAATTCTGTTTTTAGAGACTTTATTACAATCCTCTACATATAGTAGAGCTTATCTTAAACATAAAAAAGTAAAATTAAATACAACTCAAGACATAACATAACACTATGGAGCTCGAAGTGGATGAGTTGAGGTGGTTGAGTGCTCCCTGTTTCTTGGAAAAACTGCCTCCACAAAATGTGCAATATGCCAACTAAAAAGAACACCTGGATCCTTATCTGCAAAAGTGTAGGAATAACCAACTGAAAGGAGTAAGCAACTGGAAGATACCATGAATAGATGACACTAAGAAAAATATCATTACCATTGAGGCTGCATTCACTTTACCATCATTTAGTGTCATTATTTTGAGAATGTAATCTGGTCATCATTGAGGCTGCATTCACTTTACCATCATTTAGTGTCATTATTTTGAGAACAGAACCAAAAATCAACCTTTCGTCCTCCTTATACAAAATCTGAAAATAATAGCTATTTTTTTCGAAAAGGGTAGCTATATTTGAAAATACTATGTATAAGCCAAAAATGACATGATTCTTCAGATTTTCCTAGTTTTGTACATTCAATCATCAAAGATCTAGTATAGAAGAAAAAATCCTGATAGCTTCTTCCTTGGTTACCCTTTTTTTGACCTTCTTTTCTGTACTTTCTTTTTCTGTTGAATATTTTTCTTCCTTGGTTCATTCTTTGGGATTTTGTAATATCCCAAAAAGGGAAAATGAAGTAATATTGAAACACAATATAAGAAATGTAACTAAGTAAACAAAAAATATAAAGATGACATCATAATATACAGAGAAGCTAAGCCTTTTTATCATATGAAGAGGATTCAGTTACACAATGTACAAAAGATGAGCGGATCTAGCAAAAGGGATGGCCTATAATCACCCTGCAAACATGCTACAACTAATACTGTGTAACTGGTGAGCTTACAGGAAGCAATACTGTGATATCCATTTTGTTGTTGATGTACATGAAGATGCTACAAAAGTAAATACAGATCTATGGAGCTCAAGAGCTCTGATGATGCCAAGATTCAAGATCTAGCCAATGTGATGGGAACCCAAGATAACCCAAAAAGGATTTTCCAGATCTACAACATTGGAAAATCAACCTCTTAGGGTTTGATCCTTTGACTGTTGGTTTATGCAGATCTGAAGCTAGATTTGATCCAAAGATGGCTACAATATGTTATAAAACCAGATCTAAGATTTGAGGGTTGATCCCTCCTTCAGATCTACAAGCTAGGAGCTTGAGATCTTGTCTCCTCTTCTTCCTCCTTCAAGTTGCAGCAACTGAATATACAGCTGCTATAGAAACTATGTTGTACAAGAGGGAGAGGCTCTATTTCTGCAATAAGCTCCAGGCTAATGGAAATGGTGATGGCAAGGTGAGGGGATGGTCCCTCATAGGATTACTAGCTGAAATACTAGCAACTTCCTTCCTCCTTTGGATCTGCAATGATGGATTGTGCAATCCTTGATGGGACTGTTTTTGATGGGAGGTAAATAATGTTTGGCCTGATGCTAGATCTAAAATGAAGCCCTGGGAATGTTGATCTTTATGCCCAAGGTGATAGGAATAATCATACATCAGTTCTCTAGCTGAAATACTGAAGACAACCTCCACCTCCCAAACTGATCTTCAGAAATTGCGCAATTCCTAAAGGTAGTTGTTCTAAAAAGAATGGAAATAATATGGCACCAATGCCTGATGATGAATGAATTACAACCCTCTTCCAAGAGCTACTCAATGAATGAGGTGGGATTCCCGAACAAGAACACCCAGTGCTAAACAGCACTTGCAATCTTAGCTAAACAGCCAAATAAAGCATGGAATTTCAAATGACAATTCCAGATCTAAATAGACCTTTACATGAATAATCAAAATCATGCCTCCATTGTTGCCTTCATCTCCTTTATATAGTTTATGAGCCTTCCCATGCCTTGGCCCACCTCTAAACTGCACTGTGTATGTGGACATAATCCTCCATGTTTCACTGTGTTTTCTCTCTAAGTCATCCATATTGACTACATGCAATGTACACCCTATCCATCATGTGTGCATTAAATGCACTAATTCCTCCATCACTTCATCATGAATTCTCTATGATCTTACATTAGATTCCCTCCATGATCTCAGTTGACTGCTTCAACCTCCATGATCTATCTCATTAATGAGACATGATCTCCACTCTATTCACATTAGTAGTTTCTCTAGTACCCCATTATGTATATCTAGGCTTAAAAAATCCACATTCACACATAAAAAGTGGATATTTATTCATCTTTAGGATTATGGGTCCCTCCACCTTTTATTTACTTAATTCATTAAGGAAATTAAGAACTCTAATATTTCAAATATCATGTGAAAAATTGGGAATATTACAGTCCTCCCTAGAAAAATTTTACTTGTCCTCAAGCAACTAAAAAAGTAGATGCAAAGCCATCTATTCCCATCCAAATGGTATCCACATAAGGAAGGCCTCCTCCATTTCTTGCAATGTGTCATGCATGTTTGGTTCCAAAGTTATCTCTCAAAAATGCATAGAATGACCTCAAACTGTATGGTTAGATGTCCTCCTTCCACCATGAAGTACCAAGTGACAACCATATGATTTCCAAAATCATCAGAAATACATGAGATACATAAAATAAAGTGGTTCTTTCCACAAAGGAAAAGCTCCATCTCACAATACATCTCTTCATCCCATGCTTTATGAATTAGATTGGGCATTGACATGCCCTCATCCTTAGCCCTGTTGGCCTTGTTGGTTCCAAGCATCATTCCAACATTATGCAAAAGAAGAAATAGAGACATATGGGTAGACCAAAGTTTCAAACCATATTCTCCCAATAGTAACCACCGGAGTAGGGCCTCTTGCTGCCATCCTCCATCTCCTCCATGTAAGATGGACAAGCCAAACTCCCCCAAAAGCAACCAAAGCAACAAGAGATCTTGTTGCTTTCTCTCCTCCTCATCTGCATTATGGAGTAGAAACATTCTGATAGACATGTGAAATGTCACATTGGCCCAATACAAGTAAATACCATTAATACACATCATGGGAGTACCATGCCAAGTTTTACACAATGCTAAACACATAGACATAGGAGATGTCATGTGATGGCCAAACTCTCTCAAGGTCAACCAAAGTGAACATGCCTTCTTTTTCTCTATTCTATCATTGATACACAAGGCATGAATTAGAAAAATATGAGCTATTGGGTGGTAACCATACTCACCTAAGAGCAGCCAGCGCAACCATGCCTCCTTCTTCATTTCATGAGTGTTTTTCAAGGCATGGATCAAAGAAATAGGGGTGTTTGGGTAGTAACCAAACTCACCCAAGAGCAACCAACGTAACCAAGCTTCTTGTTGGCCCATGTCAGATATTTGCAAGTGGTCATGCAACCCCTTTCTTATCATCCTCACCCACTCATCTCAATGTCGATTATGAATGGTGTACTGCATAAACATGGTATCCTCCCCTTGTAGAATACCATCCTCCCCAAACTGATGAAGGACTTTGCACTCCATGAAATGTTGAAGTGCACCTCCAGTGAGATCTCTTAATGAGACCTTCTCATTAATGACCCTCCAAAACCAGTGAGGTTCTGGATCTACTATAGGTAGAAGTTTCTCTCTGGGTTGTGAGATGCTCATTGAGAAAGAGTCATATAAAAAGGAGAAAAGATTCCTCATCTCAAGATTTCTACCATTTATCATCTTACCCTCCATTGCTTCATGAGTAAACACTATAAGACAAATGTACATTGGTGAGGGTCATGCTTGTGACGGACCTTTAAGGTCCGTGACCAATGTCGCATATGGTGACGGTCCTTAAAAAAGTGTCGCTGTAAGTGTATATAGTGATGGTCCTTTAAGGTCCGTCACCAAATCCATTGTTAATGACACTTTTGGTGAGGGTCGTTAAAGGCCCATCACTAATTCTCTCTTTGGTGACACTTCTAGTGGCGAACTTTTAATGACCCTCACCGATGCTATTTTTGTTACTTTTGGTGACGGTCAAAAAATTTTCGGCACCATTGATCATTCCAATGAGTTTTTGATGACGTTATGTTCTTGTTAATATTTTTTTGTCAAAATATAACGATTTAATACCATTATTGTGGAGTATTTTTTATAATATGTCCAAGGCCATAGTTGTTAGAGTTAGCCAATTTTTTAAGAAGTAATTAGTGTGTATCATTTCCCTCAAGTAATGACTAGTCGAATAGAGTTTTCCTATGTGTCAACACATGATTCATATCTATTAAGTTTATTATCTAGAAAATTCCCTTTAGATAAAGTCCCACTAGTGTGTGTAGGAAATATATTATTGAATACATAATCAAGCTCTATCAATTCTATTAATGAGAAATACCTAACAATCCTCAACAACACAAGCACACCTTAAATTAATGCTTTGGCACACACTAACATTTCTTATCACCTCACATGTCTTTGAACATATTTGTACCTAGAACATCTTGTCATGACACTAATGCTCAAGCACATGGTAGCATGCGCTAGCAAAACATAGAACTCTCCTAGCATGTGTTGGCATGCATTTAGTCCCTAGCATGCCCTGGAACACTGGGTTGAATGCATTGACATACATTGGCACTTGGCACACAATGCCACTTGGAATGTATTGGGACCTATTATTAGTGTGGTTAGCATTCCACTTTTGTAAAATATAAAGTCCCGACTTATTAACCCTATTATTGGTTCTTCCTTTTATTTCCTTGAAACTTCTTGACACATATTGACATACCCTGGCACCCTACACATCCTTAGCACTGGCATGTATTGGCATATCTTAGCAGTATTTGGCACATATAATTAGCACACCCTGAAAATCCCAAGCACACTTTGAGACTTATTAACATGCCTTGATATTCCCTAGCATGCCTTACCAATCCTTATCATACCTTGTCGCTCCCTCCTTGGCATGACAACTATCACTCATTAACACTAGTCCTTGGCACACATTCCTTGTATTCATTAACTTCCATGAATTTTGACCTAGTGCTCCCTTAATGTTTTCTCCTAGTACTCCTTAACACTCCTCAATATGCATTAGCACTCTCTAGCACACCTTAGCACTCTTCAACATGCCCTTCCACTTCATAGCATGCATAACAAAATGTGACACACATTGGCACTTGGCACATGTTGGCACTTGGAAAGTCTTAGCATGTATGGAATACGTTGACATGCCTTGGTATAATTTGGCATGTTTTAATATTAAACTTATTTGAGATCAACTGTTTGAAAGTAGATGAGAAGAAACAAAGGAAGACTTGGCACTTATAATGCACTAGTACTTTGCACTTAGCATCTATTGGCACCTAGTGTTGGTGTGCCTAGCATGCCCCTCTTGGAAAAGGTAAATTGATGACTTATTAACCCTCTTATGTGCTCATTTCCCTGTAGTTTAACTTGTTTCTCCATTTTGTTGCCTTGAAAATCCCTGGCATGCATTGACACACCCTTGCACATCTTGGCATGCCTTATCACTTGGCACATCTTAGCATGTTTGACATGCCTTCGAATTATCTGACACATCTTAGCTTTCCCTAGCATGCCTTGGCACTCATGTCCTCACAGTTAGCCTCTACATTTTTTCACAACTTGGGAACCCAATCAATTCCTTGGCTATGGCAGTTCATGTGACAATATTTTCTTGCTTCAACTGCAACAACTTGACCAATTGCACCTACTACAAGTAGATTGTGCCAGCTTGTTCACCTAAAAATTGCCTATAACTCATCTTATGCCACTCATGTCCAAGCTCAACTTGTCCCACTTGACTAGGTACCAAGACAATGATCACATGATCTAGCCATGGCCATAAAACAACTAAGCAACATACCTTACATAGGAAATATTTCACATGTATGTTCAGTTCATATAAAAAGCGGAACATTGACTGAGAGTTTGCAAGAACCACAAGATACACAAGGCACACAAGATATAAGCCAACACAAGTCGAGTGCCCCAAAACTTATACACAACAATGTAAAATATGAAATTATCTAGAATATTTTAAAACATGAGCATGTAGCAAAAGTGTGCCACATCTCATATAAAAAAAATAGCTAAAGCCAAAACAATGTTGTGCCTAGCACAAAGTGATCTCCCTTTGTCAAAAACTGCTATGTCGAGCCATGTATAACAACCATAGGCTTGCCTCCTGTAAATCATATTATGAACTTCTCCTAACACACTTCATCCTTAGCACAATTGAATTCGCTGACACTCCCTATCACACACTCTTATTCGTTCCTTTCCATGCATTTTGACCTATTTATCCCTTGATATGCCTTGACACTCCCTAACACTCTTCAACATGCATTGACATTATCCGACATGTGTTAAAATTCATTTTCATTCCTAATATGCATGCCCTGACCCTATCATTCCCTCGCAACTACCGTTACTTAATTTCAACTTGGGAACCCAACCAATCCCTCGCTTGACTACAAGAGCTTGACCAAGTTACAGTTACTACAACTAGACTATGTTGTTGAATTGTGTAGCTTGGGAGGTACTCCACAAATCTAGTGATATGAGTTTGTGTGAGTTTGGTCACAAAAGGCTTTGTGGGAAAAGAATCCAAGAAAAGGGATTTTGGACCCAATATGGGGTTTAAAATCTAAAAGAAAATTAGAAAGGAAAAATAATATTTCCTAAGGTCTAAGTGGATAAAACCTGTAAGTTCTAGAGGGTTCCTAAGAGTTCTAGGAAAAAATATTTAAGGGGGCCTTAGGATGAAGAAAATTACATCAAGTGAGAATGAGCTCATTTGATCAAGGGGGCGAAGAGAGATGTATTCCTAAAGTAGGTCGAGTAAGCGGGTCAAGTAAGGGGTGCTAAAGGGAGGCCATGACCATCCTCCAAGAGCAAGATCATCATGTGAGGTTTCACAAGAATGCTGCATACCTTAATGGTCGGTTCGAGCTATAAGTAGGATGGCATATTGTTGGTTCTCTTATGACATATCGATCTTAAGAGAGGTTTATCATGAGAATCTAGGCATGTCATTTCAATGGTGTCTTTGTGTGAAGGCTGCATCAAGTTCTGAAATGTTGAAATTTGCAACAAGAAACATTGAAATTGGAAACCAAAAAGGACAAAAAAAAATTCACCCACACTGGTGAGGAATTTTGATGCACCAGGAGTGAGGAATGTGGGGCATCTTATTTATTTTTCCCTTAAATAAATTGGAAAATAAATTTTAATTTCATCTCATAACAACTTGTGTCAGTTAACCAAGTCATGATGATTGATTTAGCTCAATAAATTTGAGTTGAGGGTCTAAGATGAGGCATGTAGAGGTATTAATCTAATATTTTTGGAGTCCAGTTGCAGTTAATGCATTAGTGGGGTGTAAGTGTGAATTAGTTAATTCATTTAAATGAGTTAAAATTAGTTTAAATAGTTCTAACTAAGTGATGAGCTAGTGAGAGGTCAGCCAGTGAATTCAATTAGGTTAATTCACAATGAGTGATCAATAAGATAACTGATAATTCACTATTGATATTTGCATGCATATCAATTGCGATGAAGACCCAGTTGAGACAAAGGTTAAAGGGAACATAAATATCAGTTGTATTTATACAAAATTTCTCATGTGCAATTATAAAGTCAGTGAGATGCCATGATGGATTGTGCAATCAAGGAAGACTAATTTTTTTAATTAACAGGGAGCTAATTCCCTAGGAATTTCATCAGTAAGGAAGGTTGAAGAAATGCTGAGAATTGGCTAAGTACTAAACCGAGTTTGCCTAGATCAGCGAGAGACAATTGGCAGAGTGTTGGAGAATCTCATGAGAGATTAAGCATTGTATTGTTTCATGATTCCTTGACTTAATACACAATAGAGATAGAGCGGTTTTGAGCAGTTGATTTCCCTAGATACATCTTGTGTTGTGCAATTGATAATTTATTTCTCTTACTTATATGTGATTGTGCGACCATGTTTTGTTTCCAAAAATTGTAGGAAGGATTCAATATCTTGTTTTAGTACATTACAAGATCAGATTGAATCTCGCTGGTTAGATTTTCTACATGGTTTCAAAGAAGGAATTTTTTGGGAAGCGCATTTGCAGAGAACATCTAAAGATTTTGGTGTAAAATTTTAAAAAAATAGCATATTTGGATTCCTTGCAAAAAACTACCCAAATGGAAAATAAATTTAGAGCTCGGATGAGGGAGATATCGTTGATTTAAAATCAACTCTTTTTTATAAACTTTTTTAATGGTGGGACAATTACAATGTGCACGAGTCAAGAACCTATATACACTTAAGGTAACATATGCATGCAAATATTTGAGGAGCAAAGTAGAGATTACAGACTCTCCTGTTGAGAGGGAGTACAAATTAACTCTCAACATGTAGCCTTAGAAGCAGTCTCAGAAGGTTGTGGAGCAGCCACAATTGGAGAAGCAGAGAGGAGACCAAGTGGAAGTTTCCACTCAAACAGAGACCTCCATGAGGGGGAAATTTCAATCCAGATGGGCAGAGGGAGCACATACAGCCATACCTCTAGGTGAAATATGGGGTGATGTGTAGACATAATCCCAAGATAAGAAATTTGGGTAGGGTCCATTGAGATGGTGTGTCTCATGGATCAAAATTAGCTACGAGGAGTCCACAGTACAACAGTAGTAGGAAGGATTAGTTATATTGATGCAGTCAAATGTCAGGAAGACATAAATCAGAGTGACAGATGTCAGATACTGGAGCACAAATCAAAGTTGGCAACAATGCAAAGGGCATGGATGTAGATGTCAGCAGTAGTGCAGAGATTCCATTAGATAGGTGCAATAGCTAGCAACATTCAGAATACTCTGATGACAAATGCATTATATTGATTCAGTTGTTCGGAGGCTATTCAGTTTCAGGATTTGCAAGTGCAAACAACACTAGATAAGTGTTGCATGCAGAATTCCAAAGGTACCAGATCAGGATAGATTGAATTCATTTCTTGTTGAGAGGGGGTGTTGAAATTGCAACAAGAAACAGTGAAATTGGCAACCATAAAGGACAAAAAAAAAATGCACCTACACTGGTGAGGAATTTTGATGTACCAGGAGTGACGAATGTGAGGCGTCTAATTTGTTTTTCCCTTAAATAAATTGTAATTTCATCTCATAACAACGTGTGTCAGTTAACTAAGTCAGATGACTGAGTTAGCTTAAAAAATTGGATTTGAGGTGATTGAGGTGGATATTGGTGGCCACTTGCCTATTCAACTTGTGCCCTCGCCATTGTCTCTTTCAATTTTTCAGTTTCCTTAATTATAACATAGTTTACTATTTCTGTCATTTTTTTGGGTCTTGAACTTCCAGAGTAGTTTTGAGGCCCCAAACGACGTTTTCTAGGCATGAAAGGTTTGGTGATTTCATGGAAATCATATTGGTATTTTTAGTCCTCGGAGAGATATTTTTAACGAGGTATCATGTGCGTCAAACAGAGATCATATGACCAAGTTACAACCCCGGGAAATTGGCTGCCCAACTACCCCAATGGGGCCCATAAACTGTTGGTGTTACATCTCCTCGGTTAGGGTTTTCTCTTATTTTCCAATAATTAAAAGGCCCTTGAGCCTTATTGTAACACAGTTCTTAGGCATGTAGCCGCCACGTCTCTTCCCAGAGATAAGCTACCATCGCCTGAGCTAGTTTGTTTTCCATTCTGTCTGTAAGCATTTTTCAGTATTTGTTATTAATGAAATGAAGTGTTATTCCTACTGCATCTCTGTGTTTATGTTTATTTTAGTATTTTATTGCAAACTTGCATATTTCCAGATCATGAGGATCTAATATTAGGCATGTATAGGGATTCTAATATTTTGGGGGTCTAGTTCCAGTTAATGCATTAGTGGGGTGTAGGTGTGAATTAGTTAACTCAACTAATTGAGTTAAAATCAGATTAACTAGTTATAACTAAGTGATGATATAGTGAGAGGTCCATTGAATTAAATTAGATTTCATTCACTGTGAGGATTGTTGAGCTAATTTATGTACCTAAACTAACACAATTATTTATTATCAATCCGGGTTGTTTATGCTTTGAGGCAAGTTCACTATATGTGAAGATCAGATATAATCAACCTTGAAAGATAAGCTATTCAAAAGTTGAAAGTAATACATTCTATAACTCTAACTCAATTAGTTTAAAAAGAGGAATAATATTGAAATGGTTCTTGACTCAAGAAATCCGCTTTCACCTCAATTACCACTTAATGAATCAGAGATTAAAACCAAGAACTTAAGATGGATAAATTATTAATGAAAGAAGCTCTTAACTTAAGAGACATGTAAAGTATTCCATTATAATTCATTCATCTTAATATCAAAAATCTCGACAAGAAACTACTTGCACACAAACAAAAGAAACCAATTTTAATTCATCATTTTCATAGAAGGGATGCTCAACTTGATATATCTGTTTTTCCAACTTGATAAAGTGATGAATAAGCTAATGACATCAATCATTATGCATGAACCATGAAGCAATCTGAAATAAAGCTTTGAAAAACCAGTTCTACAATCATCAAATTACAAGGAAATAAAACTAGTTAACAAGAAAGTGTACTTAGCTTGGAATGGGGGCCCTTCCACCCTTGCTTTGCACACTTGATAAATGATCTCAGAAGCTTAACTTCAGTCACACATCCATAACATTGAACAACAAGATGATAACAGCACAAGTCTTCAAATTAACTTCTCAATCCAAAATTATCACAATATAAAAGTATATAAGTCAATAATAATCCTAATACATAAGCCATCAAAGCTTTGGCTTTAAATAAGAAGTCTCATGAACAAACTGATCTATTTTTACTCAAACAAACCCATCTACTTCTCATCCACCTATCTAAGTCGAATTCATTATTCTTATCCCAAGAAATATGGCCAATCCCATAGAATCTCAAAACTGCCTTATTTCTATGGGATTTCTGAATGACTAGTCATGATTGACTAGAACTAAATGGGCCTAATAAAGCTTGTTCTGTTCGAACTAAGCATAGGTGGCTTAGTCCTAGTTGCCAAGCTGTCCATTCATGCATTCAATTCATGCCCAAGTGTCCTGCAACCACATCAACCATAGAGCTATTACGGGAATTTCTAAATCTGCCAATTTTGCACTAAAAACCAAACTTTCATAAAAACTTTAGAATTTGAAAAATTAAAATTAAATACCTGAATAGATATCAAATATATGTCAAAATGGAATAAATGAATGGAAAATGGATGGAAAATAGATGTATTAGTAAGTTTCTTTGAGCAAAATAAGACCAAAACTAAGGCCCAACATCTCTCCCTTGCTTATCATCAAGCATGTCCCCATGCTTGCCTGTTCCTCTTTGACCTTCTTCTTTCTGAAGTAGATGTTGTACCTGTAGATGCTTCCTGTTGTGCTGCCCTTGCAAAACAATCCAAACCTGTGTCATGTCTTTCTTTGAACAAAGCTGCTTTAACCTTCTGCTTTTCATACTTGGCCTGCCACATGTTCTTTTCCTTCAACCACTTAAATGCTTGTTTAGAAATTAGATCATTTTTCCTTTTCAATCTCCCCAACTCTTCTTTCAATTTTTCATTTGTTTTGACCAATTTAGCATTATCTTTCCTGTTTGCTTTGTTCTCTTCTTTTAATTGTTTTTCCACAATTTTGCTAATTTCTAATTGGTCAGTTAAATCCCTGATTTTTCCATCATTGATTTCTTTTTCAAAATCTTGGGTTGTTTTCATTAATGATGCTGCTGCTTCATCATCATATGAAGAATCCCTTTCAAATTCTTCTTGTGGAATGTTATTTTCTTCTTGTGGTCTTGGAAAATATGTTTCTTCTTCCCTATCTAAATTAATGGGACTTTTATTTGTAAATCTTTTGGGAATAGACATCACAGATATTTCATTATCCATGGCCATGTTATTTTGCTGTTTGGCTCTTGTTCTAGGATATAAGGGTGAACTCATCAATCCTTTACTTTCCTGTTCTGTTTTATCTTGTACCTCTTTAATCTGTTCAGTAAAATGATTTTTAACCATGAATTCTCTCCACACTATGCCCTGCAATCTCACTTGATACTCAACTAGGATTTTAATCAATCCTTGATGATACATTTGTCCTGCCTTAAGCCTGTTTTCATGTATTGCTGTTTCAATCATTCTTAAGAGGCTTTTATATAGAAAATAAGGTAAATTAATCCTATCTTCCCCCTTAATGTGCTGTAGAAGTTTAACATGATATAAATGGGCAACACTATATCCTCGGTCACAAGTCAAAAACTTTTGGATGATCAAGACCAATTCTCCCCATGGCTCATTAAACCATTCCCTGGGTATACCTTTTGTCCTATCAAATGTCCCCTTCCAGTTTTTCTCAAGGAAGAAAGTCCATGCTTTCTCCTTGAAGTGTAGCCCTTTGTAATACTTCTCCCCTAGCATTGGCAAATCTAAGGCTTTGGACAAGTATTCTTGGGTTACTGGAACAATGATTTCTCCTACTCGAGTCTGGTCTTGATTGAAATTATTTATAAAATCTTTGGTTATCTCCTCAGAATGGCCATTAAATTTCTGTAAGAAGCCTATCATCCCTGCCTGATAAAGTTTTTCTATAGTCTCTTTTCCCCAGCTTTCTATTTGAAATTTTGGCTCTACCCTGTTTGCCATTGTTTCTGTAAACCAATCCATGTAGGCCTCTGTTGTTACTAACTTCATTTTAATAAAAATTATGACTATCGTTTTTTTAAAAATGAAATTCAGTAAGCAAAGAAGCTTACCTTCCTCTTCTGACTCAACTCAACTCTGCACTTTTTAACCTCTGATATATTCCCTTGCAATAGCACTCTCTGAATTCCCTGTTTAATGCAAACACACCTGTATACTTCTGTTAATACACTGGTCTCTGTTTTTTTTTAAATTAAATACACACGCAGCATCACAAATCACACAAACATGATTTACTGTGTATATATAAAATAAAAAAAACTAAAGAGTGCTCTCGGCCTCATCAAAATTTCCGCAATGTTTTCGGCTTAAGCAAAGGTGTTTGCAAAAATTATTGCTTGCAGGCTCAGCATAAAAATCATAAATATGCAAAAAGCTCTCGGCCTCAACCCAAATATAAACACAGCTTCAGCAACCCGACTCCCTTTTGCAACCACAGTTCAATGTGACAATCAGGCATTCGATCCCTGTTTTAGTCAAAAACAAAAACAAAAACGCAGTGGCAGCTAGTGTTTATGGCGTTTTTTCGTTTTCATGTTAACTGTTTGTGAAAATATTAATGCGCACAATTTACTCAGCAGAACACGGTTTAGTGCGCAATTAGTCAACAACCACTGCCATGCCACTTCAATCACAACATTCCGTTAAAACTCTTAACGTGTTACTCATGCAATGAGTTTTCATCAAAATGCTGCGCATCAAAATCTATCAACAATCCTTAAGTGCTGTCAATCTGGAGATAATCACGGATTTGTGGTTACCTGACTGTCAATGAGCGCGTGGAGTGTAACCGGGCGCTCCAAATCCCTATTACTTCGGTTAATTGAGCTGGTGGCAAAGCACAAGATCTAAAAGTTAATGACAAGCAATATTCCATAATCGCTGAGTGTAAATGAACTTCACTGTTACCTGACTTAATCCTGAAAATCTGCTATCTCTGATCGTTGAACCCGGAGCAATTTCCCTTCTTAAATCTGCCTTCTTGCTTTTCCGGAGCGATTTTCACTATTTCGCTGCTTCAAACGCCTTCTCTTCTCTCCGGATTGATGTTTTGTTTCAGAACGCCTTCCTTCTGAGCTTTGGCAATGAGGAATGAGGTCTAAACGGTCATGAATTGACCGAGTTCATGGTTGTACCGTGCCTATTGGTGTTATGATGCGCAGTTGGTATGGCTGTCCTCTTTGACCAGTCGCCCGACTGTGTCATGAGGATGCCTCCGCCTTGTGCTATGTTTAAATGATATACACGTATTACCACCACCGGCGTATGCTATGTTTGAATGATATGCCTGTATTGTCACCACCGTGCACGTATGATTTCCATTGTCGTGTGCTATTTTTTTGAATGATATGCACGTATCATTGCCACCAACGCGTTTTAATTTGAATGATATACCCGTATCATTGCCACCTTCTGCATGAACTATTACTTCCGCCGTGTGTCCATACGTGCAATGATACTCCTGCGTTGTATATGCAATTATTATTTCACCATACCCTGTCAATCATACAAGCCTGTCAACTAGATCATAACAATCGTGCCCGTCCTTCATTTTGTATGCGCCATATACCTTCGCTTATCCTTATACCATATGCACGTTGATTTTATATACCATTAACCTTATATCTTTTGCGTATTAACCTTATATCCTTTGCGCTGAATTTTTATATAGATGGTTTTAACGCATTCCTTATTTACACTATGGTATATAGTTTAATATAGCGCATTATTTGTTTTGCCTTCTATGCACATCTTTATGATTTTAAAATGACCATCTTAGGTCATGTTTAAAATCATCTCCATACTAATGCTTGATTTGTATATGCAGGTAGAAAAATTTGTCCTAGCTTGGTCTTTTGCTCTTAAAGAAAAATACTTAGGATTATAGGGAATATGTATGGGAAATATGTATGAATGAAATGGAATATGTATAGGGGTATTATGAATATAGGATATGTATAGGGGTATTATGAATATAGGATATGTATAGGGGTATTATGAATATCCTCAGGTACTAACTTTAACTTAACAAAAACTAAAAATTCCTAAGAAAAATTTGAATTTTAAGCACAAAATGACTATACATATACTTCCCTGGATGATGTTTGTACAGGTGGAATGAAGTCAGATGTTGTAGATGAATCAAAAAGTGAATTTTATTGCTGCTCCTTGTTCTTCATGCTCTGGTTCTTGAATTGAAAATCAGGTCCCTTTGTAATGATTCTTTGTTTCAGGTCCCTCTGCTGACAATACAAGTTCCTTCTATACTTCATCTTTTCAGCTAAAGATCTAATACAAGTCTCCCCCTTGTTTAAGATATGACTTGTCCTCAAGTCAATTGTTGATGGAGAGTACCTGTATTGAAATTATGTGAGAATAGTAGAACAAGAAAAGGAATTCATAGAGTCCAAGTTGCCTTGATTTTCCCCTATGAATTCGTGTTTGCATAGTGCCAGTTGCCTGGTTTTCACTAGCAAACAAATTATTATTTTTTATGTTTTTTTTATATTTTTTTTTATATATTTTTTATTATTTTTTTTATGTTTTTTTTATTATTTTTTTTTATTCAACTATAGGACTGGAAGATGGCTGAGCCTGGTGTGCCATGACTTCCAGTTCTGTATCTTCTGTCAGTTGTTTCATAAATGCTTCTTTACTGATAGGCCTATTATAAACTTTGAGCCTATGTCCATTCACTATAAAAGAGGTGGAATCCTGGTCAATTGTCTTGATTTTTACTGCTCCATTGTCGAAGATTTCATCAATTTCATATGGGCCTAGCCAGTGTGTTGTGAACTTTGCTTTGAAATCTTTGAACTTGGAATCAAAAAGTAATGCCCAATCTCCCTTGCTAAATGTCTTTGTTTTGATATATCTGTCGTGCCACTTCATTCTTTGTTGTTGTACCAATGTAGTATGTTCTATGGCTTGTTGACGATGCTCATCCAACTGATTCAGTTCTATGATCCGCTGCTGTTGTGCTTCTGTCAGGTCTAGTCCTAATTCAGCTGCTAGTCTGTATGTTTGTATTTGAAACTCTATAGGCAATAAGGCCTCTTTTCCATATACTAACTGGTATGGACTAAATCCAGTTGTATTCTTCCATGTAATTCTATAGGCCCATAGTGCATCTTGTAATTTTTCAGACCAATCTTTTCTGTTCAGCTGTACTGTTTTTGTCATGATATTCTCTAGGACTTTATTTGTTGATTCAACCTGCCCATTTGCTTGAGGATGATATGGTGTAGATGTTCGGTGTTTGATCTTGTACTTCTCTGTTAGATCTCGTACCAGTTTTGATGTAAATTGTGTTCCTTGATCTGTTACAATTTGTCTAGGTACTCCATATCTGACAAAGATTTCTTTAAAAAGAAAGTTGACCACTGTATCTTTTGTTGCTCTATTCACTGCTTTAGCCTCTGCCCACTTGGTTACATAATCTGTACATACTAAGATGTACTTCTTTCCATTTGATGATGGATTGATGGGTCCAACAAAGTGAAGTGCCCATTGCTCAAATGGTTCTATGAGGACCCGTGGCTTCAGCGGCATCTCATCTCTTGTGATTGGTCTCCCTGTTCTTTGGCAACTGTCACATTGCTTGACATATTTCTTAGAGTCTTTGAAGATGGATGGCCAGTAGTAGCCCAGTTGCGGCACCTTATATGCTGTTCGTTTATCTGCAAAATGGCCACCACATGGTTCATCGTGACATGCCCTTAGAATATCTAATATTTCATCTTCTCGCACACATTTTCTAATTATCAAATCTGAACCAGTATAAAATAAATCACCATTTACCCAACTATACCTAGAGCTTTCTCTAACAATCTTGTGTCTTTGCTTTTTAGTGAATTGAGTTGGAAACTTTCCAGTAGATAAATAGTTTGCAATGTCTGCAAACCATGGTGTTCTTACTGTGATGGCAAACAGATGTTCATCGGGAAAGTTATCTGCAACCGGATTTGGATCATTGGGTGAATGTATGCGGGACAGAAAGTCAGCCACTTGATTTTCCTTGCCTGGCCGGTCTTGTATTGTGATATTAAATTCTTGCAATAACAGTAACCATCTTGTTATTCTTCCATTAGTTATGGGTTTATTCATCAAGTATTTGATTGCTGAATGATCTGTATGAATGAAAACTTGATATCCTGTTATATAATGTCTGAATTTGTTTACTGCATGTATAACGGCTAACATTTCTTTCTCGGTGACTGTATAGTTCAATTCTGCAGGTGTTAGATTTTTGCTTATAAAGTATATTGCATAATTGAACAAGTTCTCTTTCTGTCCAAGGGAGGCACCTATTGCGGTATCAGATGCATCAGTTGATATATGAAATGGCAAAGACCAATTTGGTCCACAGAGAATGGGTGCAACTGATAATTTTTCTTTTAGATTTTGAAATGCATTTTGACAGTCATTTGTCCAGTGAAATTCAATATCTTTTGCTAATAATTTAAACAGAGGTTGGGCTATTTTACTGAAGTTTTCAATGAATCGTCTATAATAGCCTGCATAGCCTAAGAAACTTCTTACCTCTTTTTGTGTTGTAGGAGGCATTAAGTTTACTAGGACTTGGATTTTTGCCGGATCCACTTTAATTCCTGAAGCAGAAATATGGTGTCCCAGAACTATTCCTTCTGTCAACATTATATAGCATTTCTCATTGCTTAATGACAAATTTGTTTCAATGCATCGTTTCAGCACTTTCTCAAGATTATTTAGGCAATCATTATATGTGTTTCCATAAACTGTAAAGTCATCCATATAAACCTCTACACATTCATGGATTAGATCAACAAAAATTGCAAGCACTGCTCGTTGAAAAGTTGCAGGTGCATTACATAAACCAAATGGCAAAACATTATATGCATAGGTTCCCCATGGGCAAGTGAATGTTGTCTTGTCTTGGTCTTCTGTTGCTATTCTAATCTGGTTGTACCCGCTAAACCCATCTAAGAAAGAAAATAATTTCTTTCCAGCCAATGAGTCTGACACTTGATCAATAAATGGCAGAGGAAAATGATCCTTGAGTGTTGCTTTGTTTAGTTCTCGATAATCCACACATACCCTCCACTTTCCATTTTTCTTTGGAACAATAACCAGTGGAGAAACCCATTGACTATCTGAAATAGGATAGATGAATCCAACATTTAACAATTTTTGCAGTTCATCTTTCACTATTTCTTTCATCATAGGATTCATTCGTCTTTGAGGTTGTCTTACAGGTTTGATTTGTTCATCTGTATAGATGTGGTGGACACATGTGTTAGGATGGATTCCTTGCATGTCAGTATAATCCCAGGCAAAAGCTTTTGAATATTTCTGTAATAATGCAATTACCTCTTGCTCTTGTTCTGATTGCAACTCATTTCCAATGTTTAAATGTTTTCCAGGACTTACCTCAATTGTTTTTATTGTGGGATTGGAGATTGTGTTTACAAGAAAGATGTCTATAAAAGAATTTCGCAAAGTTTGAATAGTACAGGTTTCCTGAAAACATTGATTCAAAAGGTTATTTGCAGCTTCATATTGCACTTCTCTAAGCTGCTCTGAAATACTTGGTTCTGAAATGAAAAGATCCATTAAGTCTTCATTCTCTTCTTCTTCTATTAAATCAAAGAATTTATTTATACTTAAAACTGATTTAGTTTGCTGTTTTTCTTGAGCTTCAAGTACTGATTCTAAAGAAGTTGACTGTGTAGGTGAATAAAGAGCAATATGTTTCCTTTCATCTCCATGTGAAATAATCATGCTCCTTGATCTGCATCCTATAAAGGCATCAGCGGTAGCTAACCATGGTCTGCCTAAGATTAGAGGATGTCCTCCCAAATTTGTTTTTGGTTGCAGAATAAGGAAGTCAACAGGATACTCCCATGAATCCAAAGAGACTATAATATCTTCCAATATTCCTTCAGGAACAACTTTAGATCCGTCTGCTAATTCTAAGATTGTAGAGGTTGATCTAATGTTGTTCAAATGAAAAGTTTTCATTGTCTCCATTGTCATTACATTTATAGCTGCTCCCAAGTCTATTAATGTGTTTGGTACTGAGAAATTATTTATTGATATAGTAACCATAGGGATACCAGGATCAACATATTTTTCTACTATGGTTTGTGTAGACATGAGACTTGCTAATTTACCAATGACTTGGATTGTAGTAGGATCCTTCTTCTTTTTCTGTGATTTCTTAATGCACAATTCCTTTATTGTTTTAGCATATATTGGTATTTCTTTAATTGCTTTCAACAAAGGAATTTTTACATAAGCATTTTTTAACTCATCTAAAATATCAAATTCAGGAAGGGTTATTTCTTTTTGTTGTTCCACTAACCTTTCAGGATAAGGTCGTGTTTGAGTTGTAATGTTTGTTCCTTTCTGAATTTGTATCTTAGTTTGTGATGTTTCAGGTGATTCTTCTTGTTCGGTTGGTTCTTCTATTATTGGAGGAGAATCCTTTTTAAGCACTTTTCCAGACCTTAGATGGACTTCATTAAGAGGAAGAATTGAATATGTGGGAAAACATGTTGCTTCCTCTACAGTGTATGCAGCTTTTTCCACCTTATTATTCGGATTTGCAATTGGTTGGGCTGGTAATTGAGTTGGTCTGGGTTGATTTGTGGGTAGATGTAACTGTTGTGGTTGGGTCAACAACGGTGGAGGATTCTGCTGCGGATATGGGATGGATTGTGGATATGCAGAATGTTGTTGTTGAAATGGTATGGATTGAGGATATTGTGGATATGTGAATGGCTGTTGGTATTATTGCCGGTATTGTTGTTGATATTGTTGAGGTGGCTGGTTTCCATAACCATATCCTCTCCAACCTTGTGCAGGTTGTTGTGGATATTGTTGTGGAGGCCAAGCTTGCCATGGCATTGGAGGGGTCCAAGGATTTTGAGGTGGATAGAGGTAATTTTGTTGAGGGAATTGTTGTTGATTTTGTTGAGGCATCCTAGGTTGCCATGGTCTTCATGGTGCTACATAATAAAAACCTTCCATTCCTGGCACTTCTTCCATTGAATTCATTTGTAATTCTTTCAATTTTAGACAATTTTCTGTGGAATGTTTTTCTGTACAAAGACCACAAACCTGAACACTCTTAACACTATCCAAAGGACATTCTCTTAATGGATGTTTGTTTCTACATTTGGGACAAAAGATTGCTAGAGCTTGTTCTTGTTCTTCTTTCCTCTTATTTGCCTTTAGCACATCTACTTGTGTCCCTAATGTACTCAAAAGATCTGTTTTGAAATTCTCCAATAAACTTCCTATTTCAGCTCTTGTTATCCCTCCTGCAGCTGACTTTGCTGCTTTTGAACTTACTTCTCTTCTTCCTGTTTTTGCTCTTCCTCTAGAATATTTTTGACATAAATCAACAATTTCATCGAATGGTAGGTTTGAGATGTCTCCTTTACCCATCACATTCAAAATTTCAAGGTATTCATCTCTTATACCCTTGAGAAAGATTGTTCGAATGGTTTCTTGATTTAGAGAGTGTTGTTTAGATTTCTGTAGATTATACAAAAATCTTTCCAAATATTCTTCTAAACTTTCATCTTCTTGTTGTGTCATTCTGAAAATATCTTCCTTTGAATCTCTAGATCTGCAATAAGCTTGATATTTTTTAAGGAAGACTGATCTCATATCATCCCAAGAAGCTATTGTATGTTCTCCTAAACCCATAAACCATTTCAAGGTTGCTTCTTTTAATGTTGCAGGAAAAAGACGAAGTTTATGAATGTCATCAGTATATCCATATGTTCTACATAGAATATCAAATTCAAACATAAATGCATCAGGATCTTCTGTTGACATTCCATAAAAATTTGGCAATACAGAAGGTGGAATATTTTTCATTTTCACTTCTTCTCCTAATATTGCACTTGTGTCTATTATTGGAAAGCCAAAGGTAGTCTCTTGATCATTACCATCTTCTTGCCTTTTCCGATCATTTTCTATTTTTCTATCATTTTCTTGTTTTGCCTCCTCCTCTCTCTTTCTTCTCCATTCCATTTGTTGTCTTTCATATGCAGCTCGTTGTTCAGGAGTGAGAATAACATATCCATGTCCCTCTTCTGCCATTGGTTGATTTGTTTCAATTTTAAGTGGAGTTTCAGGTTGGTCGAAGATAGGAGGATTTATGGATGGAAATAAAGATTGTTTTCCTTTGATAATTTCTTTTTGTTTTCCAGAAGTTGAAGATTGTTTTTGCTTTGCTTCCCAAGCTAACAAAGTTTGTCTTTCAATCAAAGTTAATCTTTGTCCACTTCTTTGTTTTTCTGCCAATTCCTCAATGATTGGATTACCAGTAACTGGGGTGTTTGATGATCCTATCTCTATTTGTGGGGGGTTTTTAATAAATCTACCATGAGGATATCTATGTCTAGGCATAAAGAAACATAACTAAAAAGTGTAACTACTGTTTTTGTGTTTTTTTATTTTTTCTCTCTATTGACTATGCCGATATTTGCCTCCCCGGCAACGGCGCCAAAATGTTGAGCTAATTTATGTACCTAAACTAACACAATTATTTATTATCAATCCGGGTTGTTTATGCTTTGAGGCAAGTTCACTATATGTGAAGATCAGATGTAATCAAACCTTGAAAGATAAGTTATTCAAAAGCTGAAAGTAATACATCCTATAATTCTAATTCAATTAGTTTAAAAAGAGGAAGAATATTGAAATGGTTCTTGACTCAAGAAATCCACTTTCACCTCAACTATCACTTAATGAATCAGAGATTAAAATCAAGAACTTAAGATGGATAAATTTTTAATGAAAGAATCTCTTAACTTAAGAGACACATAAAGTATTTCATCATAATTTATTCATCTCAATACTCAAAATCACAATAAGAAACTACTTGCATGCAAACCAAAGAAACTAGTTGTACTTCATCATTTTAGTAGAAGGGATGTTAAACTTGAACACCTGTTTTTCCAACTTGATAAATTGATGAATAAGCTATGAAATAATGAAATCAATCATTATGCATGAACCATGAAGCAATCTGAAATAAAGCTTTGAAAAACCAGTTCTACAATCATCAAATTACAAGGAAATAAAACTAGTTAACAAGAAAGTGTACTTAGCTTGGAATGGGGGCCCTTCCACCCTTGCCTTGCACACTTGATAAATGATCTCAGAAGCTTAACTTCAGTTACACATCCATAGCATTGGACAGAAAAATAATAACAACACAAGTCTTCAAATTAACTCCTCAATCCAAAGTTTGTCACAATATAAAAGTATAATAAGTCAATAATAATAATACATAAGCCATCAAAGCTTTGGCTTTAAATAAGAAGTATCATGAAACAAACTGATCTATTTTCACTCAAACAAACCCATCTACTCTCATCCACCTATCTAAGTAGAATTCATTATTCTTATCCCAAGAAATATGACCAATCCCATAGAATCTCAAAACTGCCCTATTTCTATGGGATTTCTGAATGACTAGTCATGATTGACTAGCACCAAATGGGCCTAATAAAGCTTGTTCTATTCGAACTAAGCATAGATGGCTTAGTCCTAGTTTCCAAGCTGTCCATCCATGCATTCAATTCGTGCCCAAGTGTCCTGCAACCACATCAACCATAGAGCTATTACGGGAATTTCTGAATCTGCCAATTTTGCACTAAAACCAAATTTTCATAAAAACTTTAGAATTTGAAAAATTAAAATTAAATACCTGAATAGATATCAAATATATGTCAAAATGGAATAAATGAATGGAAAATGGATGGAAAATAGATGGATTAGTAAGTTTCTTTGAGCAAAATAAGACCAAAACTAAGGCCCAATAAGCATCAATCAGATAATTGATAATTCTTTATTAATAGTTGCATGCATGTCAGTTCCGAGGAAGACCCAGTTGAGATAGAGGTTAAAGGGAAAATAACTATTAGTTGTATTTATACAAAATTGCCCATGTGAAATTATAAATTCATTGGGATGCCATGATGGATTGCGCAATCAAGGAAGGTTGAATTTCCTAATTAATAGGGAGCTAATTCCATAGGAATTGTGTGAGCAAGGCGGGCTGAAGGAAGGTTGATAATTGGCTAAGTACTAGACCGATTTTGCCTAGAATAGTAGAAGACAATTGGCAGAGTGCTAGAGAATCTCATGAGAGATTAAGCATTGTATTGTTTCATGATTCCTTGACTTAATACACAATAGAGATAGAGGGGTTTTGAGCAGTTACTTTCCCTAGATACATCTTGTGTTGTGTGATTGATGATTTCTTTCTCTTACTTATATGTGATTGTGCGATCGTGTTTTGTTTCCGCAAATTGTAAGAAGGATTCAGTATCTTGTTTTAGTACATTAAAAGATCATATTGAATCCCGTTGGTTATATTTTCTACATGAAATAGAAGAGAGGGTTGATACGATATTTTCTTGTGGTGGTTAGTAGACCTCAAGGTCTATGATAAAGGCCAACATAAATGGAGGAGGGCTTTCACTATAATTTAGAGTCAGAACATAAGTAGACGTAGGCGTAATATTGACTAAGGTAACCCTGGTTTGAGGGTCCACATTGAGATCTGAAGTTCATGTCAAGATTCATTCAAAGAAATGCCCAGAATCTATGGATCCATATGAGCTAGGTCGAGTCTCTTATGGAGGCAAGAGTCGTGGTTTTTTCTATGGGTGGATAGGGTTTTTTCTACAAAAATTAGAAGTACATAAGTATAGTGCCCTAGTTAAGACAATTTCCTATCATTTTTAGTTCATAATGTATGCCCTTAAGACTGTGAAAATTTTGCGTAGAAGAAGAGTGGTTGTGACCCTTAGAGTGAGGTTTATTTTTGCAATATAGACCGTAGATCTGGAAGATGGTTTGAAGATTCAGTATGTGTGGAGATAGAAGATCCAAAGGAGGGTGGAACCTAAGCAGAAGATTGAGCATGCAGAAGAAATGTGCCATATGAAGAATGGATTGACATGCACAGGAGTTGATTGTGGTGGACTATCCATAGAGTTTTAGACAGATATCTGAAGGAACCTATAAAAAATTAGCCAATGAACTATTAGTGGATGATTTGTGACCCTATTTCAGTCATCTACAGATTGTTAGAAGTATGATAAGAGGAGTAGTTCAGATTTGTTCATATATTGGACAAAAAATATCAAATTGTCGATACACAAGAATAATGATTTTTAGAGGACTCAAACCATCATTAGGTGGAAGATTTGATGAGTCCTAGATGAACATAATATTGTGAGCGCTAGATCAGTAAAAATAATTGATTGTGGTTGGACAGATTGATGGTAGTCCAAGTAGAGTTGGAGGGTTTTTAAGTGATTGTCAAAGAAGAGCCCTAACTCTTGTACTTGTGAAGGACAACAAGATTGGTAGAAAGGCAGGTGTATAGGGCCTTAGGATGTGTAGACTTTGAAGGACTAAATTAGCAATCAAGTGGGCCAACTAACTAGCCCTAGTTCACTATATTGTAGAGGATTAATTCAGTGAGAAGAAGGGAAACCTCCATAGCCATAGAATTCTCATCTTGGAGCCATAGTATGGAAAAAGTGG